>JAXQQM020060781.1:0-47753 GCA_034641835.2 Pinus albicaulis | reverse complement strand
TCCCCAAACAGATGGCCAGACAGAGGTCGTCAACATAATGATTGTACACATTCTGCGCATGTACAATTCAAAGCATCCACGCACATGGGACGAGAGCCTCCCCTATGTACAACATAGTTATAACCGGGCTCTCCACAGCTCAATTGGCCATAGCCCCTTTCAGGTGGGCTTGGGATTCCAGCCACTATGTCCCATTGACGTGGCCATGCCATTTGCAGCTGCTCAGGCCGATTCAGCACACGTCCAGTCTGAAGTTGACAAAGCAAGTAGCTTCATCGAGCGCATTCAACACATCCGCCAACAGGTTCATGATATATTGGACAGAGCCAATGCGAAGTACAAGCAGCGCCATGATCAACACCGTGTGCCACACAACTTCCAGGTGGGCGACAAAGTATGGCTGCATTTGCAGAAGGAGCGCCTCACTGGACCTCACCGCAAGCTTCGCCCGCTCCGATACGGGCCGTACACCATCACCAAGGCTGTAGGGAACAATGCTTTCGAGCTTAGTATTCCACCATTCCTTGGTCTGCACCCAGTCTTCAATGTGGAACGCCTTCGTCCTTACTTCCCACCTCTACTGGACACTTCGGACATTGCAGAACAACTCACACCAACAGAGTTAAACCCAGACTGCATGGAACAGGCCACCACAGATTGTATCATGGACATGCAAATTAAGAACACTCGCCAACAGAAGATCCAACTATATCGGGTTGTCAAAGCTGGCCAACTCCTGCACCAAGGAAAGTGGTTCACCAGGGACCAAGTTCAGCAGAAATTTCCTCATCTCATGGAGGAACTTAACGCAATGGGGACCATTGCTTCCTAAGGGGGGAGGAATGATCCAGTTGGATATTGGTGGCCACCCACCTATTCCACTTGGCCCCCCACCATTGTCTCTTTCAGTTTTTCAGTTTCGGCATAACTTACTATTTTTAGCAGTTTTTCGGGTCCTGAACTTCCGGAGCCGTTTGGAGGCCCTAAACGACGCTGGGTATGAAAGCGCGCCGAATTTTCTCGGGCTAAAATCATCCCGTCAGCCTGTAGTCCTCGGATAGAGCTTTCTAATGATGTATCATGTGCGTCAAACGGAGATAGTATGCCAAAGTTACGTCCCTGGGAAGTTGAAACACCAATTTACCCAAACGGGGCCCATAGTTTTGGCGCTTCATCTCCTAGGGTTAGGTTTTTGGGATGTTTAGGGTTCTCCATTGTTTCTCAATAATAAATAGGCCCGCGCGCCTCATTGTAGCGCTCGTAGGTCCGTAGCTCCACATCTCTTCTCGCAGATTCTCTATCAAAGACCCTAGCTATTTTATTTCCATTATGTCTCGTAGTTAATTCTTTTGTTATTTGATATTAATGAAATGAAGTGTTATTTCCGCCGCATCTCCGTATTTATGGTTATGTGTTTATTCTCGTGGCGTTCCGCATATTCTTGGCACCAACCCAGTGAAAGTGATGAGGCTCAACCATCCGTTGACTCAACGTGTTCACTGCAAAACATATATCTGGTCGGGTGTTCACTAAGAACATCAAAGCTCCTATGAGTTGACGATACTCAGTAGGATTGGCCAAGATAGGCCCAGCAGCGCTGCCACTCAACTTCTTAAAGTTGAGTTCCACCGGTGTCGACACTTCGACTTATGTACCACCATACCAAATCTTTCCGCATCTTCGTTGATTTCCTCTCATATCACTTGGCCCTTGAGTCAAGTCACCAAAGGAGGAGCGAGAGCAAAATTCTTTTTGTCGGAACCTCAACAGAAGGCGTTCAAAGAATTGAAAAATCGCCTCTGTTCTGCCCCAGTGCTCACCTTACCAGACTTGCAGCAGCCATTTGAGATCGAGACAGATGCCTCTGACTATGCTATTGGGGCAGTTCTTACTCAACAGGGACATCCAGTGGCATATCACAGTGAGACATTGTCTGAGACAGTTCGCAAGTATCCCACCTATGACAAAGAAATGTATTCCATTGTGCAAGCCTGTCGACAACGGAAGCATTACATTTTGGGGAAGGAAACAATCATCCACACAGACCACCGGCCCCTGCAGTTCATACAGACACAAGGGAAGTTGCAGAATGATCGCCATCAGAAGTGGTCCACATATCTGCAACAGTTTCACTTGAACATCAAGTACAAGAAGGGTAGCACCAATAATGTTGCAGACTGCCTCAGCCGACCACCGATCGTGGCGCTCACCACCGTGCTCAACTCTTGTGGGCACGAGACTTCTGATTGGCCGCTTCGCTATGAGAGTGACCCAGAATTCGGCCACACTTACAAGGCACTCTTGGGGGGCACACAAGTTCTAAATTTTCACCTCCAAGATGCACTTTTATGTCACCTGGGACACATTTGTGTTCCTTCAAGCGAGCGTGCCAAGATGATATGGGAAGCACACTACAGTCGAGTCGCTGGGCATTTCGGGGTCGAGAAAACAGTAGCAATACTACAGAAGTATTTCTATTGGCCGAACCTTCGAAAGGATGTCGAGAAGCACATTAGATCCTGCACTGCTTGTGCCATTGCAAAACCGACCATCAAGAAGCAAGGCCTATATACTCCACTACCTACCCCTAGTCGACCTTGGGAATCCATCTCCATGGATTACATGTCGGGCCTGCCTTCTACTAAGAATGGAAATGATTGTGTTTTCATGGTCGTTGACAGATTCTCGAAGATGGCCACTATGGCGGCCTGTAAGAAGAATATCACAGCAGAAGCCACTGCTAAACTCTTCTTTGAACGAGTGCGGGTGCACTTTGGGATCCTGGGCGCCCATCACACTTTCTACCTGCAGATAAGGTGCAGTCCTCGCTGACATTTCTAGTCCTGCCTTCATGGGAGCCAATGTTGGACACAAAGCTCACCAAGTCCACGCCTTTCATCCCCAAACGATGGCCGTATTGTGAGAAGTCACGTAATGACAGACACATTCTCGCGCATGTACAACTCAAAGCATCCACGCACATGGGATGAGCCTCCCCTATGTACAACATAGTTATAACCAGGCTCTCCACAGTTCAATTGGCCATAGCCCCTTTCAGGTGGGCTTGGGATTCCAGCCACTATGTCCCATTGACGTAGCCATGCCATTTTCAGCTGCTCAGGCCGATTCAGCTCATGTCCAATCTGAAGTTGACAAAGCAAGTAGCTTCATCGAGCGCATTCAACACATCCGCCAACAAGTTCATGATATATTGGACAGAGCCAATGCGAAGTACAAGCAGCGCCATGATCAACACCGGGTGCCACACCACTTCCAGGTGGGCGACAAAGTATGGCTACATTTGCAGAAGGAGCGCCTCACTGGACCTCACCGCAAGCTTCGCCCGCTACGATACGGGCCGTACACCATCACCAAGGCCGTAGGTAACAATGCCTTCGAGCTTAGTATTCCACCATTCCTTGGTCTGCACCCAGTCTTCAATGTGGATCGCCTTCGTCCTTACTTTCCACCTCTACTGGACACCTCGGACATTGCAGAACAACTCACACCAACCGAGTTAAACCCAGACTGCATGGAACAGGCCACCACAGATTGTATCATGGACATGCAAATCAAGAACACTCGTCAACAGCAGATCCAACTGTATCGGGTTGTCAAAGCCGGCCAACTCCTGCACCAAGGAAAGTGGTTCACCAGGGACCAAGTTCAGCAGAAATTTCCTCATCTCATGGAGGAACTTAACGCAATGGGGACCATTGCTTCCTAAGGGGGGAGGAATGATCCATGTGGATATTGGTGGCCACCCACCTATTCCACTTGGCCCCCCACCATTGTCTCTTTCAGCTTTTCAGTTTTGGCATAAGTTAGTATTTTTAGCAGTTTTTCGGGTCCTGAACTTCCGGAGCCGTTTTGAGGCCCTAAACGACGTTTTTTGGGTATGAAAGCGCCACGACCCTTCTCGATAAAATCCATCCCGACACCGTAGTCCCTGATAGAGCTTTCTAATGATGTATCATGTGCGTCAAACGAGATAGTATGCCAGTTACGGCCCCCCGGGAAGTTGAAACACCAATTTACCCAAATCTTGGCCCATAGTTTTGGCGCTTCATCTCCTAGGTTAATTTTTGGGATGTTTAGGCTCCATCGTTTCTCAATAATAAATAGGCCTCGCTCATTGTAAAGGCTCGCAGGTCCGTAGCCACCACATCTCTTCTCGTAGATTCTCACTGTAAAGACTCCTAGCTATTTTATTTCATTATGTCTCTTGTAGTTGTATCTTTTTGTTATTTGATATTAATGAAATGAAGTGTTATTTCCACGCATCTCTCGTATTTATGGTTATGTGTTTATTCTCCTGCGTTCCCGTATAACCGGATCACCAACCCAAGTGAGTGATGAGGCTCAACCATGTGCTGACTCAAAGTGTTCACTGCACAACATACGTCTGAACAGGTGTTCATTAAGAACATCAGGGTCCCTATGAGTTGACCATACTCAGTAGGATGGGCCTAGCGACGCTGCTACTCAACTTCTTAAAGTTGAGTTTCATCTGCAAATAATACTGACTTCACACCACTCATACCCAAATCTTTCCTAAGCTTCGGGATTCCTCTCATATCACTTGGCCCTTGAGTCAAGTCACCAAAGGAGGAGCGAGAGCAAAATTTTGTCGAACCTCCTAACAAGGCATTCAAAGAATTGAAAAATCGCTCCGTCACCTCTTGCTCACCTACCAGATTTCAGAAGAAATGCATTTGAGATCGAGACAGATGCCTTCGACTATGCTATTGGGGCAGTTCTTACTCAACAGGGACATCCAGTGGCATATCACAATGAGACATTGTCTGAGACAGTTCGCAAGTATCCCACCTATGACAAAGAAATGTATTCCATTGTGCAAGCCTGTCGACAATGGAAGCATTACATTTTGGGAAAGGAAACAATCATCCACACAGACCACCGGCCCCTGCAGTTCATACAGACACAAGGGAAGTTGCAGAATGATCGCCATCAGAAGTGGTCCACATATCTGCAACAGTTTCATTTGAAGATCAAGTACAAGAAGGGTAGCACCAATAATGTTGCAGACTGCCTCAGCCGACCACCGATCGTGGCGCTCACCACTGTGCTCAACTCTTGTGGGCACGAGACTTCTGATTGGCCGCTTCTTTATGAGAGTGACCCAGAATTCGGCCACACTTACAAGGCACTCTTGGGGGGCACACAAGTTCCAAATTTTCACCTCCAAGATGCACTTTTATGTCACCTGGGACACATTTGTGTTCCTTCAAGCGAGCGTGCCAAGATGATATGGGAAGCACACTACAGTCGAGTCGCTGGGCATTTCGGGGTCGAGAAAACAGTAGCAATCCTGTAGAAGTATTTCTATTGGCCGAACCTTCGAAAGGATGTCGAGAAGCACATCAAATCCTGCACTGCTTGTGCCATTGCCAAACCGACCATCAAGAAGCAAGGCCTATATACTCCACTACCTACCCCTAGTCGACCATGGGAATCCATCTCCATGGATTACATGTCGGGCCTACCTTCTACTAAGAATGGAAATGACTGTTTTTTCGTGGTCGTTGACAGATTCTCGAAGATGGCCATCATGGCGGCCTGTAAGAAGAATATCACAGCAGAAGCCACTGCTAAACTCTTCTTTGAACGAGTGTGGGTGCACTTGGGGATCCCACAGTCTATCATATCAGATCGAGATAGCAGGTTCCTCAGCACATTTTGGTCCAGCCTCTGGTCAATGTTGGACACAAAGCTCACCAAGTCCACAGCTTTCCATCCCCAAACAAATGGCCAGACAGAGGTCGTCAACAGAATGATTGTACACATTCTGCGCATGTACAATTCAAAGCATCCACGCACATGGGATGAGAGCCTCCCTTATGTACAACATAGTTATAACCGGGCTCTCCACAGTTCAATTGGCCATAGCCCCTTTCAGGTGGGCTTGGGATTCCAGCCACTATGTCCCATTGACATAGCCATGCCGCTTGCAGCTGCTCAGGCCGATTCAGCTCATGTCCAGTCTGAAGTTGACAAAGCAAGTAGCTTCATCGAGCGCATTCAACACATCCGCCAACAGGTTCATGAGATATTGGACAGAGCCAATGCGAAGTACAAACAACGCCATGATCAACACCGAGTGCCACACCACTTCCAGGTGGGCGACAAAGTATGGCTACATTTGCAGAAGGAGCGCCTCACTGGACCTCACCGCAAGCTTCGCCCGCTCCGATACGGGCCGTACACCATCACCAAGGCTGTAGGTAACAATGCCTTCGAGCTTAGTATTCCACCATTCCTCGGTCTGCACCCAGTCTTCAATGTGGATCGCCTTCGTCCTTACTTTCCACCTCTGCTGGACACCTCGGACATTGCAGAACAACTCACACCAACAGAGTTAAACCCAGACTGCATGGAACAGCCCACCACAGATTGTATCATGGACATGCAAATCAAGAACACTCGTCAACAGCAGATCCAACTGTATCGGGTTGTCAAAGCTGGCCAACTCCTGCACCAAGGAAAGTGGTTCACCAGGGACCAAGTTCAGCAGAAATTCCCTCATCTCATGGAGGAACTTAACGCAATGGGGACCATTGCTTCCTAAGGGGGGAGGAATGATCCAGGTGGATATTGGTGGCCACCCGCCTATTCCACTTGGGCTCCCACCATTGTCTCTTTCAGTTTTTCAGTTTCGGCATAACTTACTATTTTTAGCAGTTTTTCGGGTCCTGAACTTCCGGAGCCGTTTTGAGGCCCTAAACGACGTTTTTTGGGTATGAAAGCGCCATCGAATTTTCTGATAAAATTCGTCCCGACAGCTGTAGTCCTCGGATAGAGCTTTCTAATGATGTATCATATGCGTCAAACGGAGATAGTATGCCAAAGTTACGTCCCTGGGAAGTTGAAACACCAATTTACCCAAACGGGGCCCATAGTTTTGGCGCTTTATCTCCTAGGGTTAGGTTTTTGGGATGTTTAGGGTTCTCCATTGTTTCTCAATAATAAATAGGCCCTCGCGCCTCATTGTAAAGCAGTTCAGAGGTCTGTAGCCACCACATCTCTTCTCAGAGATTCGCTACCAGCACCCTAGCTATTTTATTTCCATTATGTCCGTAAGCATCTTTCTGTTATTTGATATTAATGAAATGAAGTGTTATTTCCGCTGCATCTCTGTATTTATGGTTATGTGTTTATTCCATTGCGTTCCTGCATAAATCCGGATCACTCAACCCAAAGGAAAGTGATGAGGCTCAACCATCTCGTTGACTCCAAAGTGTTCACCGCAAACATATCCGGTCTAGTGTTCACTAAGAACATCAAAGCTCCTATGAGCTGATCTATACTCGTGAGGATTGGCCAAGTGACAGGCCCAAATAGTCACGCCACTCAACTTCTTAAAGTTGAGTTCCATCTATATGTCGACACGGACTTACACCACCATACCAAATCTTCCGTAAGCTTCACAATGTATTTTCCTTGAGAAATGAGAATCTCCAGTCTCCTCGCCACAAGACCTGTGCCTAGGAAGTAGTGCATCGCTCCCAGGTCCTTCATCTCTAACTCAGCAGCGAGCTCCCTCTTACATTGATGAATGAGAGGGTCAGCACCTGTCAAGAAGAGGTCATCCACATACAGCACTAGAATGAGAGGCTTCCCCTGCACAACCTTGAAGTAAAGGTTCGGATCAGCATTACTTCGAGTGAAGCCCAGCTTCATCAAGTAACTATCCATCCTCTCGTACCAAGCTCTGGGTGCTTGCTTTAACCCATAGAGGGCTTTCTTCAATCTGCAGACATGAGTGTCTCGATCCTGAACTTCAAATCCCAGAGGTTGTTCCACATACACCTCTTCCTTTATTGCACCATGCAGAAAAGCGGTCTTGACATCCATCCGATGAAGACTCCATCCTTGCGTAGCAGCAAGGGCTATGATTGATCGAATGGTGGTATATCGTGCCACAGGTGCAAATATGTCATCATAGTCAATTCCTTCCTTTGGAGAGAAGCCACGGGCAACAAACCTTGCCTTGAACTTTTCAGCACTCCCATCAGATCCATGTTTGATCTTGTAGAGCCATTTCGCGGTGACAACAGATTTGTCCTTCGGTCTCGGGACCACATCCCCGACATCATTCTTCATTATGGACTCATATTCTTCGTGCATAGCATCCTTCCAAACTTGATGCTTTACGGCTTCCTCAAAAGATCCAGGTTCAGATTGTACAATAGTACTCATGGCGGCTAGATACCCTTGGTATCTACACGGCTTCTTGCTTTCTCGGAATGTCCCCCTTGGGGCAGCATGACCCTCAGCATCTTCGAGGGTGTCCCTGAGCCATGATGGTCTCTTTCCTAGTGAAGGGGGTGGATCAATAGGGTCCATTGGCCCTTCAATATCAGGCATAGTCTGTTCTTCCAGATTTCCAGGTCTTTCTTCATGATTTTCTTTAGATCTAGGAAGATCTACTACTTTCTTCAGGGAAGCATCTTCGTCAAAAGTGACATCATGGCTTATCTCTACTTCCCTTTGACCAGGTACATAGACTCTATATGCCTTAGAAGTCTCTCTGTAGCCCACAAACATTCCTTTCTTCCCAGTAGCATCCAGCTTACTTCTCTTTTCTTTCGGCACATGAAAATAGACAGACATCCAAAATTCTAAAATGTGAGACATCGTTTCTACTGCAGAAACCCTTCTTTCGGAGTTTTGGAGTCCAGCGAATGAGGGCATCTGCTTTGAATGCACACAGGAGTATTTGTGAAGCCCTCATGTAAACTTCGTAGACCCGGCCGTTAGCATGGTACCCGGGCAAAGCCCACAATAGTCCTATTCTTGCGTTCAGCAACACCATTCTGCTCAGGAGTATATGCAGTGGTAGTCTCCCTCTTAATGCCAGCTTCTCTGCAAAAGTCTTTGAACCCATTTGACTCATATTCAGTGCCATTGTCAGTCCTCAAAATCTTGATCTTCTTTCCGGTCATATTTTCCACCAAGGCTTTGAAGGTACGGAACCACATGAAAGCCTCATCCTTCTTCTTCAAGAAGTATATCCAGGTTTTGCGAGAGAAGTCATCAGTAAAAGTCATGTAGTAAGAACATCCCCCCAGGGATGTCACGGGCAACATACCAGATAGATCAGAATGGACCAGTTGCAATATATCAGATGTCTTTGTGACACTTGAGGGGAAAGGTCCCCTTGTATGTTTTCCTTCAGCACAGCCCTTACATACACCTTCATGATTATTTCAAAAGTCATGCATCCCTGTCACCACCTTCCTAGCTTTGGGAAGGGCCTTGTAATGAAGGTGTCCAAATCTTCGGTGCCATAGTTCGGTTTGACAGATAGTATCACAAGTCATAGCTCCCAACGGACTCCCTCCAACCTGGTAGAGTGTACCAACTCTAAAACCAATTGAGATAGCTTCCTTGAAGCTCTCCTTCCACATGAGCACCTTTCCATCAGAGAAGGTTACATTGAATCCTTTGTCTTCCATGGCAGATACAGACACAAGGTTCTTCTTTAATTTAGGTACATAGAGTACATCTTGCAAACGGAGGACTTGTCCTTGAGACAAGTGGAGGGTCACAGTCCCGGTCCCTTTCACAGGATAAGTGGCATTATCCCCAAGGATAATTTCTAGATTAGTATCCCTTTCAACCATGTCATAAAGTGCTTCCTTGAATCCGGTGATGTGTCTTGAGGCACCACTATCAATTAGCCAGACATCCATAGTGTCGGGCAGAGATGCAGCTGAGAGAGCAGATACTAGAATATACTCATTTTTGTTATCAACAACATTAGACTCCTCATACCTGGTATTTCTGGTCCTTTTAGAAGGTTGATTGTTTCCTCCAAAGTGAGCCTTCCTCTTTCCTTTGGATTTGTCATTTCTTTGATTCCCATTCCTTCGGTTGTTGTTGTTATCGTCACCATCGGGAGAATCCTTCTTGAAGGGGCATTCTCTAGCATAGTGTCCAGGCCTATGGCAGGTGAAACATTTACCCTTCTTTTCTTGAGTCTTTGTCCTTCCTTTGTCCTTAGAACCACCAGAGTTCTTCTTTCGGGAATGAGCACCATAGGCAGCATTTCTTTCATTATCGAATTCCTTCATCCTTGTTTCTTCTTGCATACATCTAGACAAAAGCTCATCAAAGTTAGGAATGGTATTATTGTTGAGAATGGTAGTTGTGAATACTTGCCATTCATATGGAAGTCCTCCAAGTGCGGTGAGAACCATCTCACGATCAGCTATTGTCTCCCCAATAGCTAGCAGATTGTTCCTGGTTTCGGTCAACTTCATAAAGAAAGTTTGAATAGACTCATCTCGGCCCTTCTTCATATTCTTCAACTTCTTCTTGAGGAATAGCACTTGGTTCACATTGTTTACTTGGAACATAAGTATCAATTTGTCATACATCTCCTTGGATGTGCCTAGTTCAGATATGTAGGCAACCAGACTCTTATTTATGGATTCCCTGATCAGCAGCTTTGCTCTGATTTCTCCCTTCTTATACTTGTTTCTAACAGCAGCAGAGGCATTGGATGGAGGTTCTTGAATCTTCCCTATCACATGATCCAAGAGATCATGATCTTCCAATTTGAGATCTAATATCATCTTCCAGGCATGGAAGTCATTACTTCCAGTCAGCTTGTCATTCTCCTTGAATTTAAGACTAGTGGAACCCATTTCTTTCGGTGATGATTGCTAAAGATAGAGTTTGTCTTCACCTCAGCTTTGAAACCATGTAAATTTTTGTAGATGTTCTATGCTAGAAGCAATTTTACTTTTCTCACAGCAATCATACAAATAGTTAAGCAAAATGCAGATAGAACATATAAGTAGATCTTACAGAAGACAAATCAGATACAGGAAAAATGTGTTGGTTCGTTACGGCGGTCAACAGGATGCTTCAACCAGCAAAGTCTCCTTGGTCAGCCAGCCTAGCATGTGTCACAACAGTCCTCCAATCAGCAAACAAGTCAACCCAAGTCAACTCCAAAAAAGTCAACATTGTCCTGAAAAAGTCAATGCTGTCCTGAAAAAGTCAACGCAGGGGCAGCAAGCTAAAAGTCAACGCAGCAGCAAAATGGTCAACCCTTTGACCTCGATTTCTGTGCCAAGTAGTACGGCCTTCCAAAATCGAACTTCCCACAAGTTTTCAGCCCAATCGGACCATGCGTTGACCAAAGTCAACGCTGGTCAAACTTTCTGCGAAACCCTAGCTGCAGAAAAACGTCCTTCAACTCAGCCGTACTGTTCTGTCCTCCTTCTCCTTCACACGTGTGGCTGAACTCGTCCTCCAGGTAGCTCGTACTATTTCAGATGAGAGAGGAAGATGTGAGTTGTGTTGATGATGAAATGCTCTCCAACTTTTCCTGTATTTATATCCATCATTGGGGCGTGTGACACATCTGCTGGGGGCGTGCAACCTTAAGGCCGACCTGCACATATAATTTATTAAGAATAATAAATTCAAAATAAATGTTCTGCTCATCGGATTAAGACATATTATATATGGATTTTACACCTCTCCGAAAGAGGATTCCAACAAAAATATTAGCTTCTTAATCTGAGCATCATAACATGGAGTTTGGACCTAGTTGTCCAAATTTAACAACAGTTGATCCAAAAACAACATAGTATAGAAGTGTCATCATCAAAGCGGACATAGGAGAAGGATATGGATATTAAGGAAAGGTATAAAGAGATTAATGCTAAAAATGAGGAAATAAAAAATGAAATTTATTCTCAATACTTAAAGAAGACTCCTAGCATACAAAACAGGTTCTTTCAGCCTTTGATTACAAAAACAAGAAATTGCTGATGACAATACTTCAACCCACAATGCCAACTCCTAAAACAACATCTGATTATAAAAAGGTTGATTTTGAAGTTCTAGTTCATGACATTCATCTGCTGGACCAAATTGAATTCCATAAACAGAGTTCAGAGATGCTTTATTCTACAATGACTACAAAAGAAATGAGTGCTCAAAAGCTTTAGAATATTTTGATAAATGTAAGAGATCAGCTCAAAGTTGAGAAAGCTTCTTCATATGCAAAGGATATCAGAATTAAATCCTTGGAGGAGTTAGTGATTGAGGTAAGTTATGATCCTAATAATGTAAACGCTGCAGAGGAACTAATAAAAAAGAAGAATGCTGATATTTCTGCACTTAGGAAACCGTTGAAATTACCTCCTACAGAGCATCCACAGGCCAAGGAGATTTTACAAGAATCTAATCAAAAGGATGAGATGATGAGTCTCATATTGCAGCTGACAACCCAAATTAAACAGATGGAGATTGAGATGGACAAATTGGTCCAAGAAAAAGAAGCCACCAAAGCACAGGAAGCCCCTCCTACTGTAATTCCTATGGTTACAACAACAATGCCATCTAATCTAGCAGAAGAATTAGCTCCAAATGTTCCATTAGCAATAATAGTGCCAGTAACTTCATCCACAACTTCTGCCACTGAATCTTCCACTACAGAAATCCAACAATCAGATGAGGCAAGTAAATTGGTAAAGGCAATGTAGGACATGTCCATACAAACCAATGAAATAAACAAGTTAAAGGAACAAATTAAAAATCTAGAAGATACCAAAAAGCTTGCACAGATTAATGCCAAGACTGAAGAGCAAAAGGCTAAAAGATTGAGTGAACAACTCAAGAAATTGGAAACATAGTTGACTTTGAAAGAACCTATGTCACATGTAAAAAACCAATTATGGTCCAATATCATTGAGGCAGTCAATGATACTTGGCCATCTATACAGGTAATTTATGAACAGAAGGATTTACTGAAAGTAGCAAAAGAAGAAATACAAAAGACCAAAGAGGAGCTAGGTACAAAACCTGAAGAGGCATTAGAAATTATCAAATTCCTCAATTCCAAAAATAAATAAGAATTGGATGAAATTGGAATAATAGACAGAATAGAAACCATACTTGAGGTAAGAAAGGTAATTTCCAAGAAGAACTTGATGAAACAATTAGAGGAAAAGTGCCAAAATATGGATATAACAATCACAAGATTCATGGTAAAATTTGATATGTTAAGGCAAAAGTGCCTTCCAAATATTCTGGTAATTAATGACAAATTGATGAAACAGGAAGATTATAACAAAAAAACAAGAGAATTTGCTAAAGAATAGGTAAAAAAATCAGATTGGCAGGGAATCCCAACAGGGAAAGTTTTGCACAAGAGTATTGAAAATTTGTTTTACTTGTAGCATGAAGTAAAACACCTTTTTGTGATCAAACCAACATTTGAAAAATATACTGAAGCTAATGAAAACTTCAGAAGACTTATGAAGATCAAATTGCCAGAAGCTGAATTCTGGGAGAAGTTAACAGATTTACTGTAAAATCAAATTACAGTGATGAAAGAGCATGAAAGGTAAAAAAAGAGTTTTCTTTTTTTACTTAAGCTATAAACAGTCTTTCAGCAGTCAAAGTGTATCAGTCAAAGAGTATCAATTGAAAGTGTATCAGATGAAAAATGAAGATCAAAACAGATTGAAGATAAAATTGCCAGCGTGAGGGACACCTCAGTTGTCCAGCTGCAGCCCAAATCCAAACAACAAGTTATTTAATTTCAATAAATAGGACAGCTAGCAATTAGTTAGGCAATTGTCACTATCTTCTTGTATGAAGATATTTTATTTTCCAAGAAAAATTCCTAAGATTATTCTAGGATATTTTATACTAGTTTTTGTATAAATACTTCATCATTTGAAGTATTGAGTGTGGATTAATTGCTGAACATTTCTATAGCTGTAATATTCTGAACTCAAGGGTTTTTTGTATCAAGTTCAAGTCAGCAGACTGAATCACAAGAAATAAAGCATCATATTACAGGATTCATGTGTTGGGCCACTGCAGTGAACATTTACCTTTAGACCTTGATCCTGATCTGATTGCTTGACACATTGACTCCATTTGCCCAATGGAAAACATATCTATAGCTATCCATCTGAGTAAGTGATTTTCCCACCAAACCAAATCAAAATCCCAAAACCAATGTGCCCTATATAACAAGCCTAAAATCAAATATAATCAACAAAGTTAAATCTTATAGAGAGAGCCCTCTCTGAGCCTTAGGAAGGCTATATCCTAAGACTTAAAAGTAGGTTTGTAGTTACCTCTGATATTCTTTAAACTATAATAAAAAATCTCACAACTTTGAGAATTATTAGAGTGATAAAACTACCTATGGAACTCAACAGAATCATATGCCAAATATTTCAAACCCTTAAAAATAAAAATAGGGAAGTTGTGCCATTCCATCCCTATTTTGAATTCCTAGTCACTTTGAAATTGATCTAAAGGTTTTTTACATTTCATTTTCTTTGAACTTATAGTATGCTGGCATTCTTCATTGATGATTTTGAATGGTGGAAGGGGAAGTAGAGTCTCTTAGAAAATTTCATGGGAATGGATTGCAAATATTCTATGTAAATGTCATGGATTATCACAACATTACCAGTGAGCTCAAGGGTTGTTCTGGTATGCTTTATACCTTTGAGCACCCTCATAGTGCTACAGACTATGATGCAATTTAGTGTAATATTCCTAAATTAGCTTGCAGCTAATTGGAATATTAAAGTTTTGTTTTGTCACTTAGATAGGTGAATAAGTGGGTAGGGAGACCCATAAATCTCTTTATGAAGAATAAAACCACTTCTCATGTGAAAGTGGGTCATCTTTTCAGCTTAATAAAACACCCTAAGGTGTAAACAGGGGCTAAAGCATGTGGACAAGGTCAATGTTGACCAGATCAACAACGTTGTTATGGAGATCATGGAGGATTAATGGAGGACAACGCAGTCATTTAGGAGGAGTGTATGCATGAGAGTAGCTCCATTATTGAGTGGGACCCAGGGTGAGGATGCTCACCAAGCATAAAAGGAAGAGGATGGCAGCATTAGAAGACATGGATTTGTATTATTGATTTTGATATTTTTAGATCTAGATTTTTCATGTGACATTTCTGTGTATGCTTTTGCTGTTTAGCAGGGTTTGCTGTGCTATTTAGCACAAGGGTGTTCCTGGTCGAGAATCCCACCTCTTTCCTTGAGAAGCCTCTAGGAAGAGCTTTAAGCTGCATTACAACTATCTGGCATTGGCCAAGCTTCAGTCTCATATACATCGCAATTCTGTTTAGAATTGGGTTGTGTTGCAGGGGTGTAGCAGTGGAGGAGATCGATCTCCAATTTCTGAGCTTATTTTCCAGTGAGGGGACCAGCCCTTCACCTATTGAGTTGATTGGGTGTTGTTACAACTGATAGATCATTCCTTCAGCCCCATATCAGCAGTCATTCCCAGGGAGTGCGTAAGTCAGGCAGCAGAAATGCAGTGGGCAACTAAAATAAGGCCGAAAATCCAAATTTAAAATTTGGCCAAACCATTTTTGGGTCTTTTGAGTAGAATCCGTGGTTAAAAGCATGGATCATTTTGAGCACTCTAACAGCCTTCCGCACACGGTTCTTCTCCTTAGTAGCAACAATAGCAGTAGCAGCACACCATTTCCAATGCTTGGTTTCTTTAGTGTATTTCAGCCATCTTGTGGCTTGAGTGCATTCCTTTTGGAGCACTGTGTAATTTTATTTGCTGTTATATATAATGATATGGATCCGTTGTTTTCTGCTCATAGATTATGATGTCTTAATGTAATTTCCAGTGGCAGCATATTTCCGACGTTTTCCAGATTTTAGTGCTATGTTCCTGTTTTGATTTATTTGGAATGCTGCGTATGTTCTATATTCCTGTATTTTCCTTTTTGGAATATTACATTTAGTGAACCTTTGAGTTAAAGATGTGGGCATTTTGGTAATTATATAGGAGGCTTGAATATTTGATGGATGTGAACTTGTGTAATACAAGAAGTGATGGCAGAAATTGAAGTAAAAGCAGATCACAATTCCCTTGAAGTGTGCACTCAGAATGAGACCATTGAGAAAGTTGTGTTCACTCTTCTGTGCTGCAGTTATTTGGAAAGAAGATAGAGACTACGAGGTTAATGCCTTTGATGAAAGGCATTGGATTGATGCAAATATTTGCAGGATATTTGAAGGTCTGTATATTGAAGGACTGTAAGAGCTAATAATCAATGGGCCTTGAGAGTTTGCTTTCAGTTTTTCTTCAATTTCAGGTGAGACTACTGATGATTTTTTTTTTTCAAATTGAGAAAATTTCACTTGATTTTTTCATATCATAATGAATTCAAATTCGAACTATATAGCTATGGTTCCAACCACAACAATCTTACCCTTCCAGTAGAGCAGCATACAACAGAGTTCCATGTAATAGTACAACAACCCTCCTTTCAACAGGTCATAAGGTAGTTATGAGAGCACACTAGCATCTCTAGAGAAGAGAGAGATAGCCTTTCAGCAGTTCATAAGGTAGTTATGATAGCACACCAGCATCTCTAGAGAAGAGAGAGGTAGGGAGCATATGCACACCAAAATAATACATGTTCCATCCTCAACCGAGTTCCAATTTTAAATTATTTTCTATACTCAACAGTTCAGTTCTAAATATGTTTTTGCTTTATTTAGTTTTGCATGCACAATTAGAGGATGCATTTCCCTAAGTTAGTAGGGGTGCTCATGCATGTGGACTCTGAGCTTGATAAAGAAGGCACGTCTCTAGGAAGGCACACCTTAACTTTGCTCGGTTTTCCATGCAAGAAAGGCACACCATCATTAAAGTTCACACTGGCAGTTAAGGCACTGTTGTACATGAAAATCTTAACAAGGGGGGAGATTTGCAGATGCAATGCAAGCAAGAAACTCTGAAAGCAAACTCTCAAGGTCCACTGAGAAGGGACAATTTCAGGTGAGAATAGATTCAATATACGACATAGACTATGCAAGCAAATACTTTAAGCCATTATGTAAACATAAACCAAGAAATGGACACTGATTTCTACACCTCTCAAACAAAAAGAATATGCATAAAATCCAAGCTATTATCACTTGAAATTGTCCCTTCTCAGTGGGCCTTGAGAGTTTGCTTTCAGAGTTTCTTGTTTGCATTGCATCTGCAAAATATGCCCCCTTGTTAATATGTTCAGGGCTATAATGCCCTCATCAGTTTGGTCCAGATTATTCATTGCGCTTGTAGCAACAATAAAATTTCCTCTAATCTCTACTTTGTCTCTTTTGAAAGCCATAAAACTCTCTGTAAGTTGTGAAGTTGTCCCGCGATTGCCTGCAATTTTTTCACGTCTGCAGTGATGCAAGTATGAATCAAGTATTTTTCCCAATCCAGTTAGAAAATACTGGACATTTTCTGGCATATATGAGACTACTATGTAAACATTCTTCACAACCCTCAATTTTTTCTATTTTAGAGAGTTTCAGTTCTTCTTAATTATGCTGGAAGAATATGGATCTTCTCCATTGTTGGGCTTGGCCTTGGCCTTGGAAGTTCTTTGAGTGCTTCTGCCCAGACAGTAAATGCAGTTAGGATGAGATTCCATGACAGTAAAGTCCATTAGGATGAGGGGTGGCTTTACACTGTTCTGCCAAAAGCTCATCTTTTGTCCCATATGTTGCTTTGAGATTCTTGACCTTTGGATTTTCCATTGCAGAAGAGACTTTGATATGGAATGAAGCAGCAGATGAAACAACAAGACAAGGTAGTGCATGGAGTGTCCTTTTCTGTCCCTAATCTTCACTACAAATTGGTTTGTCTTGTCCTCTTGAGCCAGGTCCTTTCTATTCAATTATTAAAGCAAGTTTGTGATTCTCAGACTATAGAACCTCCAATTTCAATTGAGTAAATTTTGATTCTTGACCAAGTGGAGATTTTCCAATATTTTGATTGATTCGAAGCTAGATTAATTGAAACATTGGCCAACAATCTTGTTATTCTTAATTTTTGTGAATCAACTGAGGCCATTCTTGAAATCAAGTCTTTGTATTGTTTTAATAAATATTATATGGTCAAGATATTACTTCTTGAAATCATAGAGTTCCCTTCAATCATAACATTCCTTAGGCCTAATCTAGGACAGGGTTCAAGGTCAGTTGGAAAACCAAACAATGTTGGTTTTTTTCTTCCATAGACTAAAATTGTAAGTGTCGTCAAACCTGTCCTCGAACCTCAAACCGGTTGATTCCATCTTGAAATGGGAAAATCAACAAGAAAAAGTGACTATCACACTTTGATTGGTCCTTCATTTCTCACTCTCCACCTACTTTAATAAGGTTGTCTTTAGAGGTCCTATGATAGTTCAGATTGAAATAATTTTAGGGAGTTGTTGACAAATCTAGTTGGAGTCATTGTGGTCCTCAAAGGTTTGTTTTAAAAAGATTTAAATACCGATTTTAGCGCTCAATATGAATGCCTTACTCTTTTTAGTTTTTATTTTTAAATTTTAACAGTTTTAAGTGACAACACCTGTTGGAAACTTTGCTTGGTCAAGTTGGCCTCAAATTGATATCCCACATCATTTAGACAGACTAAAAAGTGGCGAGATGTTGACTAATACAACAACTTGAATTTTGTAAAGGGTCAGTGCTTGCCCATAGATTCATATTTATCTGTTCTTAAGGGGACTCCTCAATTCTCTATTGGTTACTCCTCAATAAGCTCAACGCAATATGGATTAAGTACAAGCTAAAATTATCTAACCTTATCCTAACTCTCTCAGACAACTCAGACAACTCAAATAGCCAGCTTGTTTACAATTATGATCTATCAGCGGCTGGGATATGGAGCCATCGAAATCCACTAATCTTTATTTCAAAAGGAAATTTTCAGATACTATGCAGAATTTCTTCAGAATTATTGTTCTGACATTTCCCAGGGGTGAGCAATTTTATGTAACATTTTTCTCTTGAAAAAATGAAACTGAAGTCGTAATTCCTTGTCTCTTTGCGACTTGTCTTATGAAAGAAAAATCCTACTACCAAAAGTCCTCAACCTAGATTGCTACATGGTGGTTTTTTAGCCAAGTATTTTCTTCTGTACATGATGCTTTTGGTAGATGATTTAATGATCTCTTTCACAAGCATGCCTTAACATATCAGTGTGTTCACAAATAATGAGGTGCATGTTTGGATTCTAAAATAGAACCAATCACACACCACACATATGTCATAAAATCAGATCACGTTGAGCATACTTTGCACTTAACTAACCTGAAACTATATATCTCTAAAATTGTAAGTGCTAATAAAAATTTATTGGAGTACTTTAACTTACAAAGGCATACTGCTGATAATTAAAACAACAAACACGCTAATATATACATCTGAAAAACAGAAAGCTAAAGCTACAACTCAAAACTAAATTCTCAAACCATAATGTGGTCCACCTTGCTTCTCTTTTATAGAATATTAAGAAGAGAGGTATGGTGAATCTGGATTCATGCACAACAATGCCTTAACTGCCAGTGTGAACTTTAATGTTGGTGTTCCTTTCTTGCATGGAAAACTGAGAAAACTTAAGGTGTGCCTTCCTAGAGATGTGCCTTCTTTATCAAGCTCAGAGTCCACATGCATGAGCACCCCTACTAACTTAGGGAAATGCATCCTCTAACTGTGCATTCAAAACTGAATAAAGAAAAAACATATTTGTAACTGAACTGTTGAGTATAGAAAATACATTAAAACTGGAACTCCGCTGAGGATGGCACATGCATTATTTTGGTGTGCATATGCTCCCTATCTCTCTCTTCTCTAGAGATGCTAGTGTGCTCTCATAACTACCTTATGAACTGCGAAAAGGAGGGTCATTGTACTATTGTATGGAACTCTGTTGTATGATGATCTACTGGAAGGGTAAGAATGTTTTGGTTGGAACCATAACTATATAGTTCAAATTTGAATTCATTATGATATGAAAAATTCAAGTGAAACTTTCTTAGTTTGAAAAAAAATCACTAGTATTTACCAAGGAGTTGTGGTTTGAAATAAAGGTTAGCTAAGGATAGGAAATTGTTTGTAATATTTTATGATAACATTTTACTTAGTTCCATAGATCATGCATACAGATGTAATTATATTCTATGAGAAACAAAACTTCATATTGAACTTCCAGTAAAAGGCACACAAGATCGATGTATTTCTTATTAGAAAAAGTAAAAGTACATTCTTTAAAATAGCTTGAACTTTTATGAGCACTGAAGAATAACCTCAATATCTGTAATGCAAAGTATTGAGAAAAAGTTAAAAAGCTCACTCGTTGTTAGTCAACTAAATAATCATTGGTACACTGACCTAAACTGTGTGACCCTTTGAAGTTTCCCAGGTTATCAATGCATCAAATAATGAGAACGTTTACATATGCAACCATTTTCTAAATCTTTGGTGCATATTAGAGAAGGCATGAAATGGATTTGTGCGGGGTATATATAGTTTTACAGAGAGAAACTAAATACATTGGATAGGGTATCCATCATTATTATTTTTTATTTTTTGGGAGGTGGGGGGATAGAGGTTGGGGGGATAATCTATAAAATTTGAGTTTTTTTAAAGGTTGTGGAGTTCAAAGTTGCACAATTTAATAGCAGTATTAAAAACGTTCAAGTGATCTGTGTGGGTCTATTCTAATTATACAATATTTCTTGTTGACAATTGTGGTACACATTAGCCAAGACACTGTGAGAGAAGGTTGCATGGGCGCTGACAATGGACAGAGGGTTGAATATGCTACAATCTACACATCTCTGATTGTAGGACCTGGCATCAGATACAAAAGCTCAAAATCTACCATTGCATATTTTAAAGGTGTGATAGAGATATTTGCGAGTCTTTGTAGCACAGGGGATGCACATATGGAATATTTGAAAAGAATTTTATATCTGTAAGTGCAATATATAAACTATTTTATTTACAGGTATAGGTCTTTGTGATTGCAGGGGATGCACAAATGCATGAGAAGGGCACTTTAGCTAGTGTGGATGTAAGGTCTCTAGCGGATGCATATCTATCTGCTTATGAAGATCCATCTGCCTATGGGAGGTATATCTGTTTCAATCAAATAGTCAGTAATGCAGAGGATGCTGACAATTTAGCACAGAGTTTGCGACACCTGATATCATTCCCTGATAGGTATAGTGCAATTATTTTTTCATCGGTTATTAAAATCACTGAAGATTCTTTATCTGTGAGACTTGGAATGGGTTGTTTACATAATGATATTTTATCCCAACTATTTTGTCATAATGAAGCCATTTATTTGATTTTTTGTGCATAATTTGGAAACATATTTGGAGACTCAAACGGTTTACCAATAGTGTCTGAGTATTTATTTATTTATTTTATTGATGGTTAGATATGGAAATAGTTCAACCCTAAGCAATGAACTGTAAGGGGAGGGAGGCTTTTGCCATGTTTACAGCTTTATAACAACCATGAATGAGCGCCACAAGAAATCTTGGGGAGTTAAAATGTTCAAGCTATATGCATTTTTGTACATAATTGTGCCGAGAGGTGCAATCTACAACCTAGTATGATTGCGTCAAGAGGCGCAATCTACAGCTCAGTATGACCCCGATGTCGAGTATGTCACATTCTAAAAAATAATAAATTTTATCCTTTTTAATGTCGACCAAAGCATTAACATAATCTTGAATTTTATATAACTTGAATATTTAGATTATATATAAATTTTTTAACTTATTAATGGGCTGAGATTAACTATTAAAATACAACTATGTATTATTTATATAATTTGAATGGATAGTAAATTATCTCAACCATTTAATAATTGCTTTATTATATAGGTGAATTTGAATGGATCATAAATTTACCTTTAACAAAAAAATTTACCACATTGAATTTCCAAATTAAGTAAAATTTTAAACATCTTTACTCTTTACTAAAGTCAATACCATTTTCTAAATGAAAGGAAAGAGTTAATTCAACACAAACAATCAAAATTAAAAATCTTTTAATATTTATTATAATTAAATATTTGTAAAATGAATCTTTAAAAAGAAAACCCATATTCTATGGATAAATTAAAATATTTAAAGACATAAATATTTCCCCATCAAAGTTGCAATATTTTAAAATTTAAATAAATAAAAATATAAATAAACATGAGGTATGGTAAATAAATAAAACCTATTTTTATACTTATGGTAAATAAATAAAAATATATATAACTAGATGTATGGTAAATAAATAAAAATTCTTTTTATATTTACTCCATAAACCTTTTTATATTTAAAAAAACTTAAAAAAAAGGTTTTATTTAGATGAAGCCTATGGGACAAATACCATGGGACAAATTAATATTGATACCATGGGCTAAATACCATGGGCCAAATACCATATTTATAAAATAATCATGGTAAATAAATAAATATAAAAGAGGTATAAAGAGGTATGATAAATAAATAAATATAAAATAGGTATAAAGATGTATGGCAAATAAATAAATATAAAAGAGGTGTAAAGAGGTAAGGTAAATAAATAACAATATATAAAATAGGATTATAAATAAAAATCTAATTATATAACGAGCTTATGGGCCAAATACCATAGTAAATAAAAGAGGTATGGTAAGTAAATAAAACCTCTTTTCATATTTACTCCATAATCTCTCTATATTTACGAATATTTAAGTTCATTAGTTTACATAACTAAGAAGAAATAGAGAGAGAGAGAGAGAGAGAGAGAGAGAGAGAGAGAGAGAGTGATAGGGAGAGATGGAGAGAGAGTGTGTATGTTTAGGGGTGGATAAAGAGTCAAAGTAGGATGTAGGAAAGAAAGGGGAAGAAGAAAGAGAGGAGAGAGGGAGTGATATAGTAATGTAGTTGGGAGAAAGGGGTGGAAAGAGATAAATAAGGGAGATGTGGGGAAGAGAGAGAGAGTGAGAGATGGGGGAAGAGAGAGGATTGGAGGGAAAAGAGAGAGGGAGGAAGGAGTGAAAGGGAGATAGAAGAAGGATGAGAGAGAGGAGGAGACTGATGGGGGAAGAGAGAGTATTGGAGGGAAGAGAGAGAGAGAGAGAGAGGAAGGACCAGACAGATACTTGAGAGAGAGAGAGGAGAGAGGGAACAATAGGGAGATAGAGTTGGAGGGGGAGAGATGTACGAAATAAGAAATATAGACAGTAAGAAGTGGAGAGAGAGAAGGAGTGAAAAGGGAGAGACAAAGAGAGAGCGTGTATTTTTGGGGCTGAGATAAAGAGTCAAATAAGGAAAGATGGAGATAAAGGGGGGGGGGGAGAAGGAGATATAAGGAGAGAGGGAGGGATATAGTAACATAGTTGGTGGGTGAAGAAAGAGAGAGAGGGAGAGAGAGATGGGAGAGAAAGGGAAAGAGAGGAAGGAAGAGAGAGGATGTGAGAGAGTGGAGAAAGGGAGGGAAAGAGAGATGGACTTGGAGGGTGATGGAGAGGGAGGTAAGAAGAAATACATAGAGAGATAAAGGTGGAGAGAGAGAGAGAGAGAGTGATAAGGAAGATGGAGAGAGAGGGGGAGAGGGAAAAATAAGGAGAGAGAGATATTAGCGGGGGAGAGGGAGAGAAGGGGAAGATAGAGATATAGATGGAAGGTGAAGAGAGGGAAGAAGAGAGAGATGGGGAAAGGAGGTTATTGACAAAGATATTGATATACATGGAGTGCAAGAGCATGTGTATTTAGGGGGTGAGATAGAGAGACATAAAACAAGAGATGGAGGGGGATACATATATGGATGGAGGGTGGAGAGAGGGTAGAATATTTCTCACACAAGATGGATTGATATAAGTGGAGATGGTGATTTATAATCCTATTTTAATATTTTCACTATATGCATCGATTTTAGTGTAGATATTTATTTCTAATGATATTTGATTACTTGCACTAGATGCATTGATTTCAGTGTAGGTGGTGATTTCTAATACAATTTGATTGCTTGCGCTGAATATGTTGATTTCAATTTAGATGTCAATTTATAATTATATTTTATTACTAGCACTAGATGAATTGATTTCAATGTAGATGATTTCTAATCCTATTTGATTGTTTGCACTAAATGCATTGATTTCAGTGTAGATGGCGATTTCTAATCCTATTTGATTTCTTTGAGTAAATGCATTGATTTTAGTGTAGATGTTGGTTTCTAGAGAGAGAGTGTGTGAGTGATAAGGAAGATGGAGAGAGAGGGAGAGAGGAAAAAATGAGGAAAGAGAGATATTAGCGGGGGAGAGGGAGAGGGAGAGAAGGGGAAGATAGAGATATAGATGGAAGGTGAAGAGAGGGAAGAAGAGAGAGATGGGGAGAGGGGGTGATTGACAAAGATATTGATATATATGGAGTGCAAGAGCGTGTGTGTTTAGGGGGTGAGATAGAGAGACAAAAAATAATATATGGAGGGGGATATAGATATGGATGGAGGGTGGAGAGAGGGAGGAATATTTCTCGCACTATATGGATTGATATAAGTGGAGATGGTAATTTCTAATCCTATTTGATTATTTTCACTAGATGCATCAATTTTATTGTAGATATTTATTTCTAATGATATTTGATTACTTGCACTAGATGCATTGATTTCAGTGTAGGTGGTGATTCCTAATACAATTTGATTTCTTGCACTGAATGTGTTGATTTTAATTTGTATGTCGATTTATAATTATATTTGATTACTTGCACCAGATGAATTGATTTCAATGTAGATGATTTCTAATCCTATTTAATTGTTTGCACTAAATTCATTTATTTTAGTGTAGATGGCGATTTCTAATACTATTTGATTTCTTTGAGTAAATGCATTGATTTTAGTGTAGATGTTGGTTTCTAGAGAGAGAGAGAGAGTGAATGATAAGGAAGATGGAGAGAGAGGGAGAGAGGACAAAAGGAGGAAAGAGAGACATTAGCAGGGGAGAGGCAGAGAAGGGGAAGATAGAGATATAGATGGAAGATGAAGAGATGGAAAAAGAGAGAGATGGGGAGAGGGTGTGATTGACAAAGATAATGATATATATGGAGTGTGAGAGTATTTGTGTTTAGGGGGGTGAGATAGAGAGACAAAAAATAAGAGATGGAGGGGGATATATATATGGATGGAGGGTGGAGAGAGGGAAGAATATTTCTTGATCTAGATGGATTGATTTAAGTGAAGATGGTGATTTATAATCCTATTTGATTATTTGCACTAGATGCATCGATTTTAGTGTAGATATTTATTTCTAATGATATTTGATTACTTGCACTAGATGCATTGATTTCAGTGTAGGTGTTGATTTCTAATACCATTTTATTGCTTGCACTAGATGTGTTGTTTTCAATGTAGATGTCAATTTATAATTATATTTGATTGCTTGCACTAGATGCATTGATTTAAATGTAGATTATTTCTAATACTATTTGATTTTTTGCATTAAAGGCATTGATTTCAGTGTAGATGGCGATTTCTAATCCTATTTGATTGCTTTGAGTAAATGCATTGATTTCAGTGTAGATTTTGGTTTCTAATCTTATTTGATTTATTGCATTAGGTGTGTTGATTTCAATGTAGAATCTATTTTCTAATCTTATTTGATTGCTTGCATTAAATGCATTGATTTCAATGTATATGTTGATTGATGATTTGATGTAATTGGATATATAACAATACATTAATTTTAAAGTGATTGGATTAACAATATTCATTGATTTTAGTGTAAGCACAAAACGTTATTGACAATGTACATTGATTTTTGTGTTATAGTAATTTAACCTATTAATATTGGAGAGCAAGATAGACAAGGTATCATATTTACTACAACAACTCGAGCTAAAGATTTAAATGTTTTACGATTTAAATTTTCTTTTTCATATAATCGATATGAAAAGATAACAAAGCTAACAAGGGTGGCAATAAGAATAGTAGAAGAAAATAGTTTGATATTGATCACAATGAAGACTATTTGTAACATGAGTACATTCTTATTATTCACATTTTCTATATTTCAACACTATTATTGTCACTTTGCATTCAAAAAAAAATTTCATCATTTTTCATCATTATAGTTATTAACAATATTTATCATCTCAATGAACTGAGGTAACTAAGAAAATTTAAAATTAAAATGACCAAGTTAATCTCAGAAATATTTAGCATATTTAAAATGATTATATTAATATTTGATATATTTACATATTATTGATAAAATTAATCATATCTTCGCTAGGTTTTCCTTGGCAGCACACGATTGAAACCAACCTAGATCCATCTTAACTCCGGATCTATCAAGCGTCGAGAGGGATCAAATCTCTCGAGGTGCAAACCTTTCCTCAAGTTTTGCACTCAAAAAAGAGGCTTGCACCTCGAGAGATTTTATCCCTCTCGACGCTTGATAGATCTGGAGTTAAGATGGATCTAGGCTGCAAGGAAATATGGGCAAATTGATGGTGGATCGAATGACTATCGTTCCGTGGTAATTAATTATCTATCTACATTTTGATTATATCGTAAAATTTTATATTATTTTAATATTTTTTATATACGCACTAATGTTTAATGATTGTTTGTAATTTTCATAAAGGCACAGTTTCCCCCCAAATTTTTGCAGATCAACCAACTTCCACAACTAAATAGTAGTAGATTAGATGATGTTGCATCGGTAAAAGATAATATTGCAGCAAATATTAGTATTGGAAATGATGTTGTACAAGGTGAAGAACATGAAGCGAATGATGAAGATTATTTTAGTGATCCCATGGAGGTACATCATGATGACAATAATGATACATTTCACATTAATGATGGGACAAATCAAATGCTCCAAGACTTGTATGGTGAGTCAGATGATGATGGTGGAGATAGTGACGGTATTTACAATGTACCTCTTATTGAAACGTCAAATGAACGAATTTTTGAACACTCATATGCAACTCTTCTCTCTGCTACATTGT
The DNA here is from genome assembly GCA_034641835.2 of Pinus albicaulis. NCBI lineage: Eukaryota > Viridiplantae > Streptophyta > Pinopsida > Pinales > Pinaceae > Pinus > Pinus albicaulis. The sequence goes on along the minus strand of JAXQQM020060781.1, from coordinate 20,914 downwards.
TGCTGGTGAAATTAAAGGTTATGAGAAATTTTTGGAACAGATGTATGACATAGATCCTAAGGTATGAAATATGTATTTGTGATCACAAATATGTAAATGTTGATTATTTTCCCTTTTCTTAGTTGTAATAAATGTGTAAAATAATAATTCAATACTTATTATATTATATGATTAATAATATTTACATTAACTAGTTTTTGTTTATGTTGTAGATTGTTGGGTAAATTTTTGTTACCATCGCCAAATTCTTTACCTCGAACATATCAAGATCTACATCCTATTATGAAAGACTTCGGAATGGAATATAACACTATAGATGCATGTCCTAAATATTATATTATATATTACGGAGAACATGCGTCGAAAACAGAATGTTCGAAATGTGGTACCAGTAGATATTGAACAGATCAACTAACAAAAAAGGTGCCTCAAAAGGTTCTTTGTCACATTGCCATAATTCCACGTTTGCAGCGAATGTTCAGGTGTAAGAGCATAGCACAGTTTATGGATTACCATTCAAAGAGTAGAAGTGGATATGGTGTTCTTTGAATGCCCGCAGATGGTTCTGCATTTAGAGAAATCGAGGAAAAATATGTAGATTTTAAAAATCAACCTCATAATGTCAGGCTTTCATTGGCAACTGATGGTGTTAATCCATTCGGAGTGCTTATATCTACTTAATCAGTGTGGCCTATTTTCATTATCAACAATAACATTCCTCCTTGGATGTCAATAAAGAGGGAGAACATAATGTTGACTATGATTATTCTAGGTATTTGATACATTATTTTTTCGAATGTAACATTTTCATTTCTCTTGTTGTTTGCATAATATATTTTATTTATTTACTTACTTATATATACATATATCATGGTATAAATTATTATGTACCATAATTTTGAACAATTAGGTAAGTACCAGGTGAAATATATGAATGTATATATTGAGCCTCTTATCGATGAGCTAATAAAGTTATGACTTGGCATCACTATGTATGACATCACTAAACCAATCAAGCAGAAGAGATTTCAATGTCGTGGAATGCTTGTATGGACAATTCATGATGCCCCAGGACTAACACATTTTTGTGGTATATAATATTTCGTTGCACTTTAATATAATATATAATTATCTAAATTAGATATACCATATTGCATGTTTTAAAAATGATCTCATAGTATAATTGTTATTGATCCATCTATTGGAGGTCTTCAAACAAAGGGTAGATTTTCATGTCCAGTTTGTGGCCCTAAGATGAAGTATTTTCATTCGCCAGACTTAGGAAAGATGGTGTTTGATGAGTTTAGGCACTTCCTCTCTAGGAACCATAAGTATTGTACTACTGAAAAACATATTTTCAATGATAAAGAAGAAACTGGATTAAAACCATGAAGAATGACACCTCAGTTGTAGAAGTTGGAATATAATAGAATTAATAATCGTCAAGAAGTTGGTACGTAATTTGTCTTATATATATGTCTATGTATATACACATATATATATATATATATATATATATATATATATATATATATATATATATATATATATTATATATTATATATATAAATAAATCTTATGTAATGTTTGGAATTTTTGTTTTAATCAATGAATTTATTTTTATTGTATTTGAATAATTATTGTTCGATTTATTTTATTCTTTGATTTAGGTCACTAAATGAGTTAATTCAATATTTACTCATCTGAATGAAATGTTATCTCTTCTAATTTCTAACTTCTATATGATCAAAATGTTTGTTTGTTTGATACAATGCATGTCGGGAAGAATGTGACAGAAACGTTATGGCGAACCATAGATGGTGCACATGATAGAGATAAATTGACAAAATTTGTGCTGACATTGAGAAATTGAATCATGCAATGAAAAGTGTGATTCCATGCATCAATGAACTAGGAACTATTAGATGGTTCTATTATTGTATTATATCACCCAACAATTATGTAAACATCTAGAAGAATTAAATTTCCAACAGTTTTTCTTCAAATATTAAATGAATGTCCTATTTATAAGAAATACTTGGGTAAAACATCACTGACATAACTTTATATTATTAATCTTTGGTATACATTTTTGTATGTTATTGCTTGAATACATCTTTTAAATTTTCCTTTTTCTTGTTTAATTTGGAAACCAGTAACGATTCATTTTTTATTTTTATAGTATGTTCTACCTGTATCTCTCCCAAACGACTTCGACAACAATGTCAATCAAGTTATATATGGTCTTAGTGAATACATGAGGTAAGTAGTTTTGATTTATACGCAAAAATCTCGCTACAATTTCTTTTTGTACTTAATGACATGATGTGTTAATTTACTTGTAATGAAATATATATTATGTTTCATTCAAATGACCTTGTGTAATGATTTGCAACTGGTTTTCATTGAAAGAAATCCATCAATATGAAATAAAGTATTGGAAGAGAGAAATTCCTCGGCTAATGTGTGAAATGAAAAAGTATCTACCTTCAACGTTTTTCAATTCACAAGAACAATACTTGATACACCAAGTTGAGGAGATTGAAATGTGTGGACCAGTACACAAAAGATCAATGTGGATGGTGGAGAGGCACCTGAAATCCTTGAAGGCTTTGGTTAGACAAAGAGCATGACCTGAGGGTTCTATGGAGGAGGGATATGTGGTATATGAATCCATGGTGTATATTATTCATTACCTTCCTAAATTAGTTAAGCTAAATTATGATGAATGCGTGATCTCTTATTCTTTTTTGAACACTGAACTCCACCAAAAATTGAAGGAGCACCTCAAAGGAAAAGTCACAATGAAGACAGTGAGAGGCAGCTGCAAAGTTCACTATTATTTGCATCATGTGGAATGATCGTTATCTATTTAAGTCTATTTTATAAAGATCATTAATATAATTTACCATGGTTATAAGTAATATTTATTAATATTGGTGAATTATTGTTTTTTTATTCAGGTGCTCAAGATTATGAGGCACTACTTTTATACATTGTAAACAATCTTGAGTGGATGAGTGAATGGATTGAAACATGTAAAGCACGTAGCGATGGTAGGTTATCATGGCATCTACTCGTGATGAATTGCAAGTGGAGAAGGATCGTAGTGGAGATGGAATGTAAGCAGTATTAGGAACTGATTCTTAGCATATGGTTTGAAAAGATAGAAAGGTAAGTAATTAATTCACCCATTTTATTCAATGACTATTTGATGATTATGTCCAGACAACACAACAAGTCTTCTGATTTTTCTGCGATAATTTTCAAGCTAATAAATTAAAGGTGATTAATTTATTAACTGAGAACGTCCTTCATACTAACTATTGCAGCTGAAAACCACAAGGCTATGGTGCATGGAACTTCAATTGATTAATGAATGAATCCACAATGTTAAATTCATATGGGATTGATGGGATAATTCTAATATTCAACACAAATTAGCCTCTTCCAGGAGGACAACCGATCCTCAGAATACACATATCTGGTGGGTTTTTAGATGATACAATTGAGTGTGACTTTAATTCCTTCAAATTAGTTTTGTTCGACGTCAAATGGTATAGGCTACGCATGAATGTACGTGATGATGATAGAGCTCTTATTCAACATGAAAATGGATTTCCAATGGTTAAAACATTGCAGTTTGAAGCAGGAAAATATCGCTATGTTTTTGCAAGCCAATGTGAACAAGTCTTTTACTCAGAGGTTTCAAGTAAGAATGGATGGTCATTTGCTATTAGATATGATCCAAGAGGAAGGCCAGTAGAGTATACTATAGAGGAAGAAGATGATATTGATCAAGAAGAAGATGATGCAGTGGCAGATGAGCAAGAAGATGCATTGATAGACAAATAATTTATAGAAGATGAACCAGGCGTAGGAGATGAGGCAACAATTATTGACGATGATGTCGATGAGGATATTATTGAAAATGACATAATTGATGATAATGATGACATGGTCGATCATTTCAACACCATTCTTGAATCATATGTTGGTATAGATGTTGATCAGTTGGATGAAGATGAAGAAGATACAGAAGAAGAATATTCATACAGATGTTCTATTTGAGTATGAGCTAGTATGTTATAACTTTATATTTTAATATGTAGGAATTATTGTCTTTAAATAATTCACTAATTATGTGGGTTTATTTCATGTTGTTTATTATTTCAAACCAATAAATAATGGCCTTAATATTGTATAGGCTAAACTAAAATTATGTATTTATACAAACACATTTAAAATTTTGTTTACGACGTTAATTAATTTTTGGTTTGTTCGTATTCTATTTCATAGATTAGGTATTGGGAAAATGAGAGTGATGGGAGGGGGATGGGAGGGGCCATATGAGCTTCCAACTTCACGTGGTTGGCCCTGTTTAGTAGAGAATAAATTATTCTTGAAACCAAGAGAAGCTCATTCATCTTTATTTGCATTATCGTAAATGTCATCATTGTTGTCTGATTATTGCAGCGCCAAAATTGCTGAAATTGTTAGAAAACATTAAAAGTGCATTTTTGTTAGGAATTTTCCAATGAGGCCATAAATTTTTCTGGGTGACCATTTTATTACTAGAATATGAAAATAAATTCTTTAAAAAATCCCACTTTTGTAGTGTTTAAATTTTTCTTTCGAGGATGAAAATGGATTCAACACCATCAAGGACCCTTGGGGCACCCAAAATCTTGAATATTGACAAATATAACCTAGATTTTCAATAACTTCCACCTGATTTGCAAAATCCTGTTAGAATTTCTATTGTTTTATGGATGAAATTATAGCTTCATTAGACTACGCTTTTCTTTCATATGAGGTTTAAGAATATTCCCTATATCTTGTGTTGTTAGAATTACATGATAACGTTTAGCCATAATGTAAACACATGATTTCATGGTTTTATTCACAGTTGTCCTCCTGCTTCTTTGCATTTTATATTTATAATTTAGTGGAGATTATATGAGCTTGAGGTTGTGGCCTTTCACGCTTATCACAAATATGCATGGGTTTAATTAAATGACCATCCATTCACATCTATCTAATATCAGTCTAGAAATTGCACAAGAAGAGATTGAACGAGGAGTTTAAAAAAATGTTCCTCCCAAGGACCCATGGAATAGTCTACCAAAGGCAATACACAAGGTAATTATGAAATCCCCCCTAAACTAATCATGTTGATATTCAAGATATCAAGTTGATATTCATGTTGATAATAGAAAAAACAACAATGTTAGAGAATGTTATGGTATTTTGTGTATCATATCCCAGTAAATTTTCTCCCAAATCCTAGGCCATAGAGACCGTAGGACCCCATGGAATATTGAGTTGCATGGCTTATATTCATTGCCTAACTACATTTTTTTTTCATTTACATTTTTGGATTGAAAATAATTGTCATGAAGTATATCTGATAGCCTATGGATGTCTCAAAACACTATGGTTGTTTTTTTGCAAAAAGGCCGAATGAATGGTTTTTAACTTAAGGTTCTAAAAATTATTTAACGAGCTAGGTGGAATTCCCTTACGCTTTTGACCATTTATAGAATGATTTTTCACACAGTGGGAAACTTAAATATATGTAATGAATCAGTTCATATCTTTAACCCATTCCCTATAATATTTTCTACTACACCAATAACTAATATTTTCTACAAATGATAGAGAGCACCACCATCCCTTGATGTTCATACCAAGAGTGCATTTGGACCACATCTTCATTAGGCATTGTTATTGATGCCTCCATACATGAAAACCTATATGTTAGCTTCCTTTTACAATGTTAGTTTTATTATATATTTTTTAAATTTATAAGGGTGGTGGTCACCTTATTGAATATAGATCTCTATTAATAAAACCAATCAATTCAAATTAGAAGAAAAGACAAGAGAGTGGGAACAATTTTTGAAAGGTGACTCTAAAAAAAATCAAGGAGATTAGAAGTATTTTCTCTAGAAATGAACACGGTTGGTTTCTTTTCCATCCTTGACCAAGAGTAATATTGTGCCAATGATGGGGGATATTTATCATGATATGCTTCAAAGAGAGTAAAAAACCTAGCTAAGCTATTGACCTGTATATAGCTCACTTGTGTTAAAGGTTGCAAAGTTTGATATCCTTGTACTTTTCTTAAGATAAAGTAGGTGAGATCCAATTATTTGAAGTATTATGAATGATTGAATTGATTTTTATAGTTTACATTATTATTTGACACAAACCTTTTTTTTTCAAAGATGCATACTTGAAATATTGTTATCATGATGTAAAGATTGTTTGGATGTTCTTACATAGTTTCAAGTTCCAAAATGTGAGGCTATACTTGAAAACCTTAGAGGATTGGGGATCAATAGTTGGTTTCAGGTTCAATATATTCTCAAGGGAGGGTACAAGGATTTATAAAGGCTTGTATTCAATGTAATGGGCCCCTCCAACCCTTCTAAAGGAATAAGAGAAGAGGGATATGGGTTAAATATCCTTGAAATATTGGATATATCTCTTTGGTCAATGAAACTAAAGTGTCGGAACTAAAGTGTCGATGTTGCAACATGTTCACCAAACATCGATATTGTGATGGTTTGAGGACAACTGTCGGTATTGCAATGGTTAGGGGGTAACCGTCGGTGTTGCTACGTGTTCACCAAACGTCGTAACCACACTATATAACATTAACATATAAATACCACAATATTTACCAAATAAAAAATATCAAATGATTCTATTACCCATTAAAATGTTCTTTGTGCCATTTCTAAGCCTTAGTAAGGCTTTCCCTAAGATTTGTATATTTTGCGGTCAAATTCAAGTCTTGGTTAATTTTGGAAGGATTACTAAGTAATCTAATATTAACTCGCGTTGTAACTTTTCAATCATAATCTAATATTAAATTTCGTTATTACTTTTCAAGCACTCCTTAACCTCTTGTCCACATCAAAATGGCATAGGTAAGAAAAAGGTCTAAAATAAATTAGACTCGACATAATAAAAACAATATGCAAAAACTATAGTTATAGCTTACCTAACCTTTCTCGGGCCAAAATTATATAACTCTACTTCACTAGGATGAACATTAACAAAGGCTTCACGTATACATCCACGAAATTTGTCACATCAATGTAGTCCCTAATACATGTACCTTCAAGAATATTGTAATATTTTCCTTTAACCCACATTGATATGTTCCTTTCACCCACTTTGGTAAAAGGAAGAAAGCAACAATACAAAATCTATAATAATCTATATGTTCACAATAGAGTTGATCTATTAAAGTTAAGAATTTTAATCATCCTCCAACATTAATTCTAACAAGTTTAAAGTCTAATTTAATCCAAACTAAGGAAAAATTAACTTTGGGGGTAGATGTGTTTATTCTTTAATAAATTGAATTTTAACATTTAAAACCTAGAGGAATTACATAACTATATGGTAAATAGTAATTTTGTTTCTTTCTCGCGCACTCTATTCTCCTTCCCCCGCATCCAGACCTACATCTATCTATGATTTGAATCAAACCAGACCCTTCTCCATTCTCCTTCCTCATACCGAGAGCACTGAGAGCATCGAATTGAGGATAGCCGCATGAGGTGAGGTATGTTTGAAGGCTTGTTTAAGGTGAAACAACCCTCAAAACAAGCTGTCGCAATCTGATTGAAGGGATGTTAGGGAGCCACAACTATCTAAGGTAAGCCACAGGCCTAACCTCACCAAAACAGACTACCATAGGCTTCCACTTGCCCAGAATAGAAGATGATGACGGAGGCCATCCTACCTTGCGTTAGCTGCAGCCCTAACTGGGAGCAGCGGGTCTGTAGATGTCAATATTTGGGTACGCTGGTAAAATGACATCATATGTTGATGTAGAAGGGAGCCGATATCACATCAAGAAGGAAAATCCATGTCTTGATAACCATACAGGAGGGAAGAGGTATGTATGACTATGTGAAGTGGTCATCTTCATTTTTCTATGAATTGATCTAATATCTACTATCTCTTTGGAAAGGGTTACCACTTTCTAGGCCGCAGCAAGGAAGGCTATAACAGTGAGAATAAAAGAGCATTGTAGGGCATTTTTGAGGATTACTATAAGGCCTAGTTTCAGGGATAGAAGGACGAGGCACAGGATCTCATTCAAAACTGTTTTAGGGGTTGTTTGATGGGTGGATAGCCTTGATAAGAGGCTATTACAGGTCTTCTTGTATACATGTAGGGTTCCGCTATATTCTAGGAGGGAAAATCTGTGTATAAATATTTGTAACTTCCCACAAGGAGCAGTGTGAAGGGAAAACCTCCCATTGAAAAGCAGTCGTAGCTCAGGGAAGCAATTATGGGCCAGATTTGGGAAAATAAGGTACGCCTTCTATGGAATCTATCAAACACCTGCAACACAATTATTAGCCTTCAAGTGAAACAGATCAGCCCTCTAATGACAATGAAGTTGTCCCACATGGTTAGTAGGAACATCACCTCTATGATTTCAAAGCTTGATTTTCCTAGTTCAAAATATGGTCTCCTCAGGTTGGCTTGAGTAAGCCAAATCTCCATTGTGAAATTATTTTGATCAACCTCTATAAAGAAGAGAGGAATTTCCACCCTCTATAAAGAAAATAATCCTTTATTGGCTCCATCCCTTTTCCTGTTCCTAGTTTTTCCGCGTTGTTACTTGTGTGTGGTTCAAAATTTCAACTAGTATCCCACAGCAGAAATTTAGTGAACACTAGCGTAGCTAGGATCCCTTGCAACAAAGATGGTAAATGTGATTTAGTTATTTGTAATGCAATGGTGATGATTATTATTATGTCTTATACTAGCTAAGAAATATTAGGCATGGGACGAGTGGGGCATGTTAGGTGATGGGATAAAAGTGAGTCCAATATATATATATTTAAAACTTGGCCTTTAATTTGCTTAAGTCCCTTTTGATTATGCATCTGGTTCCCCATGAGACCTTGCTTTGAAGGGGCATGTTAAAATTAACCTATGAGAGTATATATGCTTTCATTATCCTTGGGATTTGGAAATCATGATATCAGTAGCAGACTTATGTTGTTGGTTAGAGCTTGTTAGTTGTGCAGGGTTATGTTATTTGTTTGATCTTTCATACTAGAGAGTTAGGGAAATGCTGCTAGCAATGGTTAATTGTTCTTGAGATATGATAATATAGATAATTTAATCTTAATAAATGTCCACAAATAACTAGAAAAGTAGGTCAATGGGATTCAAAATTATTTGAGTGGTGATAAGGGGTGGAAGTGCAATTGCGACTCGTTAAAGTCAAGAGTAAAGAAAAAAGACACATAATAGAAACTTTTTTTTTGTAAGATAAGTTGTTCTATTGGTATTGTTTAAAATTACATATCAAGATCATTACTGCAAGCCTCTAGTATTCCACTAGGGAAACCATACTAATGGCAATGCAAAATTCTCTTCACCATGAGAAGTTTAAAATTTAGATTTATACAAAATATGATAGTGTGTTTCTATTCAAAATTAAAATTGTCTAGCAGACTAATATGCCTAGCAGACTAGAAGACTAATATGGAAAACTGTATAGTAACTATAAAAACTAGAAAACCAAAAACCTATCATTAATCTATGAAGAAACTGAGGGATCCACATTAGTGAAGGTATTCAATATTTTTATTGGTGTTACATGGTCCAGATGATGGGGCAAGTCATGGTTCAATGTGTTCCATTCTACTGGCCATATATGTGATCTGGAGCTACACTTCATCTAGCATGAGCATAATTTCGTCCTTGGGATTGTTATGATCTAGGAGCACGATGGCTAATAGCGTCTTCATTTTTCAAGAGAGGTTTATAGTATGCAGAGTTTGGTTTTGTCTTCCTCTATAATGCACTGTGTCTAGACTCTGGAATCCATGTAGCAATATTTGAGGTAGTTTCAGAATATGAAAGACATTATCTCTTTTCAGCCACTTCTCATTTGACCTCTTGAAGATTTTTGAATACCCATTGGAATATGAGCTAGAAACTGCCTAGCTGAAGATGCTGCCTGAAATTTGGGATGCAAACCTCCATTGGATCCATGACTGTAGGCTCCTCTTTTTCTCCTATCGCACTGTTTCATCATATCTAAAGCAGGAAGTAGGAACTCCAATAGGGAATGGTTCATGTAGAGGAAGGAGGGATGACCGGAATCACCTAAAAGGCAAAAGGAAACCAATCATGGAAAGGCAAGAATAGAACCCATTCGAACAACCCCTGTAGTGTTGTGGTAAGCCATTTTAGGGGAATTAGATGGAGTGAAAGCTAGAGACTAGAACAAATATCTTTTGACAGGAAAGTGTGAAGAAAGGAAACAACAGATCTGCCAAGCAAAAGGGCAGAGGGGGGGATAATTTGAATTCAGATAATCCTCTCTGTCTGAGGGTAGTGAATAGGAGGAGGATATCACCATTAGAGTAGTGGAAAGGAGGAGATACAACAAAATCATTATACCGATTGAAACATTATTGCCTCATCCTCCTTGCATGAAGGGGCAGTCCCTGTAATTAATGATAGGCATGACCAGATTGACTGCAAAGTGTAGACTATATATTCAATTTAGGAAGGGATGATGTCGCACATCATTGCTTTTCATTCTCTGTTGGGACATTTGTCTCACATCCCTCCTTGTCATTTCTTGCATCACCCCATTCTAAGAGACACATAATAGAAACATTAAAAGTAGAAGCAAATGACCTATTCTTCAATACAATGTGAGAGTGGCCTACTTCATAATCAAAATAAAAGTAGAAATAAAAACAAGATAGGAAGGAGTAGATGCAGCCTTGGGATTTACAAAGGGTGAAGATACCACTGTAACATGGGAAAACTTCAAATCTGGTATCTACCATTAAGATGAGGCCTATGCATTTTCCGATAATATCCTCATTAATAACAGAGTTGCGCTTGCAATTTTGAGGGATTAATACGTAGAGTCCTGCTATTGACATAATTAACCTATAGTGAGATACACAATCATTACTATAATTGGTTTCTTGGTGGCCATATCAGCATAAAATTAATTACCCAGCTTATTGAGAGTGTCGGGATCCATTGTTTTTTTTATTATGTAGGCGAGGGATAGGGTTCATATGCTATAAATGATTAACCGTTGCAGGGATATCTGAGAGATTTTAAGCCATATTATCCTTGCAACATTGGTGGCTAAGTCATTGCCAACCCTGATCCTTTAATTACTTTTAGAAGAGGCTTCTACTATTTTCTCCTTTGAGCCAAGCTTTGGTTGGGTTCAGGATTGAAATTGTCTTTGAAGGAGCTTTAAGCTACAACAGGTGTAGTAATTCCAGGGTGAAGTGGTGAGGTTGGGACTTAAAATTTCTATAGTTGGGTGGAGTGCCAGGGTATTGCATCAGTAAATACAAAGTTTTTTGTTATTTCCTGATTGGGCTCTTTTCTAATGCAAAATTAGTTTGGCTTTTTGGCATTTTGATTTCAAGAGGACTAAAAATCAGATGGCTAATGTGTATAAGCCCTAGATTTTTAGGCCAAGCTTGGTTGGCCTTTTACAATATTCAAATGAGTAGATTCTATATTGTGATTTATTTCATCCTTCATGGTGTTTGTTTTCTTTGGTTGTGTGTGTAGTAATACCCTGCTTGTATTTTGGATTTATTCTAATGATCATGTCCAGTACTCTTTAGTTCAATTCTTAAGTTTGGTAAGATGGTAGGTTATAAAATATTTATCTGCACTTCTATTGTTTGTTTTCATTTCTACCTTAACCTGCAAAAATTGGGAAATCAAGATTTAAATGGTTTCATGGATTAAATATATTACAATGTGTTACTAGAGAAACACTTCACTTTATGCCACATGGATGTTTTGTTGCATTGTAACTTGTAACTTATTTGATTTATCTTGCCTAAGTCTCCATATTTTCTTTGCCACACGCTTATATATCATGCAACAAGTTCTATTTGTAATGTACAACCCCACTGAGCCGCAGAGCTGATTTCATACAATTTTTACCGATACCATGGCTTGTTTTACAGATAACATTTTGTGTATATAATTCTACAATGTATTTGGTCTGTGTGATTTAGATATAGCACAAAGTAAAAGCCCATTTAAAATCATTTTCATCTTGCAGATTTATAAATGAATTGACCCATAATATGTGATAACATTCTGTTGTGTATATTTTTAAAATTTGATAATTATGGTGCTGCAATGGCCTCACAAGTTGCAATATGGGTTTATTTCTTTTTCTTTGATATAATACCCTTTATAGTAACATGTATTTACTATTATGGTGGTTATCTTTTGTGTGTGTATTTCATGTTTCTGCAGTTGATCAAATCCATAACGCCCTTGCATATGCGATACATACATTTTGTCAGAATCATGGGTTTAATTATATCCATACACCTATTATTACAACAAGTGATTGCGAGGGTGATGGGGAGATGTTTCAAGTTACAACACTATTTAGTGAGGCAGATAGGTTAGAGCGTGAATTGAAGGAAAACCCCCCACTTTTTGTAGATGATTTAGAAGCTACTATGTTCCTTGTTAAAGAGAAAGGTGACAGGGTGTCAAATCTGAAGGCCAACCAAGCTGATAAATTAGAAATTGTTGCTGTAGTGTCTGAGCTTCGGAAGTCTAAAGATCAGCTCTTAAAAGTGGAAGAAAGGTCTAGATTGAAACCTGGAATTCCACAAAAAGATGGGAAAATAGAATTTTCCCAGGACTTCTTTGCCCGCCAAGCATTCTTGACTGTCTCTAGTCAGCTCCAGGTTGAGACCTATGTTTTTGCGCTTAGTAATGTGTACACATTTGGTCCAACTTTTCATGCTGGAAATTCTAATACATCGAGGCATCTTGCGGAGCTTTGGATGATTGCACCTGAAATTTCCTTTGAAGATTTACACGTAGAACCTATTTCGAAATACCCCCTTATTGTATGCATTTTTTTTTTATAGATATTTTCTAACTTATCAATCCATTTTCAATGGAATTTTCATTTGTTTTCTACAAGACTAGTGGAAACTGACAAATTTCAATTTCCCTGTTTGACTATATGATTAGTTGTACTTTAATTTACAGGATGACATGAATTGTGTGGAAGACTATGTGAATTTCTTGTGTTAATGGTTGCTTGATAACTACCTTGATGACATGGAATTCATGCGAAAGATGTTTGATAAGACTGCTATAGATCGACTTCGTTCTGTGGTGAATACCTCATTTGCACGTATTACCTACACAGAAGTAATTAAAATTCTAGAGAAGGTTATTAATTTTTTGTATCTTGGGTGTATGCATAGATGCTTATAGTTCTAATTTTATGGGATTTCTAAGTTTTTAGACACAAGAATCGCTTGAGAATTGTGGCATGTTGTTGAAAACAAACAGGTTGCAGATAAGAAGTTTGAAAATGAGGTGGAGTGGGTCATTGATTTAGCATTAGAGCATGAGAGATGTGTGTGCAAGACAAAAATACCACCTTGACATTATGTTAAAATCAAAATTCCTAAAATTTACATTTTTAAGTTGTTTAATCCGGTTATTTGGGAAGGTGAAAATATGGGAAATCGTGTTGATTTTTTACTGTCTAAATTGATGCAAATATTTAAAAAGCCAGTAATTGTGTACAACTATCCAAAAGACATCAAGGAATTTTACATGCGGGTCAATGATGATGGAAAGATTGTTGCTGCCATGGATGTACTTGTGCCTAAGGTATGCTTCTTTCTTCTTGTCATTCATTATAACATGAATTGGTTTTGCTTGTTTATTTATGGATATAAACTATGTATGAGAGGAATTGGTTTCTCCAAGGAGCACATTGAAGCTGGTTAATGTTAATAACACTAAGCATATGGTTGCAGCTTTATCCTCATTATTTGGACATAGCTTAACCTGGTGTATTTTTCAGAGGTTGGGGAATTGATTGGTGGGATTCAAAGAGAGGAGCGATATGAAGTCATTCTAAACAGGTAAAAGCACTATGCCTCTTTCATTCTTTGTTAGGTATGCATTTTAAATTACAGTCTTTTCTCTTTCATCCGCTATTTGTCACCAAAAATAGAAACAATAGGGTTAGATATTGCCAGAAAGTTGGAATAGATATGCGTAGGAATTAGCAGGAATGACAGAAATAGGAAAGGAAATTTAAATAAAAAATAAAATACATAAAAAAATTACTTATTGACAAATTGCAGTTTTAGTAATAGATGGAAATTTGTAGATTCTTGATATCAAGTTCCAAATATATCCAACAATGACATCAAGATCCAGATTCAGTAAGGCTGCTCCTCTCTTATGTTGCTGCTATCATGCATTCGTCAATGAAAAACAAAATTCTTCCTGCAATGTTTTTTAATTTTGTGTTGGTTGTTAACAGTTAGTAGTTTTGGGTTCTCTACTGACTGGAGAGTTAGTAATTATTCAACCTAGCTGAGAGTGATGTTTAAGTATTTTCTTCTCCATTTTTCTGAAGGTGAAGAGTAAGTATTATTACTGAAAAAAATCTCACAATAGGAATCTGCCACTGTGGTAATAGGTTTTAATTATATCCAATAGACAATAGCCACAACACAGAAAGATCCCACAAGGCATGGCATAGATAGTGCCAGTGATGATAGTACTTGAGTGAGGGAGGATGCTATCACATCAACCCAAGGAATTTCACTACAAAAGAAGCATCTCTTTTGGCCATGATTTTCGTGCAGGTAATACTTCATAAACCACCTTTTTTTTACAATTGTTATCCATGCGGGATTTATTTAAATAATTTTTTTTTTAATATATTTTTTTTTAACTGTTATGAAGTTGAACCCATATCTTAAAGTTCTAGTTTTATCATTGTTGATAGTATTGAACTATATTTATTGCAATGGTGGTATGCCAATTCTCAATGGCACTGTTCCCACTGGGACATCGACTGGTTTGAGCCCCATGGAACCTATTACGAATGGTGCAACATCTTTATGTATAAACCTGTAGCTTCTACTTCCATTGATCTCCTTTCTTCTGGTTCTAATAATATTCTCTGAACATTTTTAGATTTCAAGTGAGTGATTCATTGTCCTATCAACTTGGTAGTAGGTCCCAGTAGATGGTAGTCACATTCATTACAACTACTAAATTGTAAGGTTACTTTGGATAACATAGCAAAGGAATTTTTTGTTTTTGATCAGAGGCTACTGCATATATTGAATATCTTTGCAGCAATGCAGTATTGTGAGAGTATTACGGGATGGGAAAACTATAAAATTGCCTCTCCAAGTATTTATGTTAATGTGCCTGTTTAATCAAATTCAAATCAATATTTTAGTGAAACAGAGAAAAACTGAAAGCTAACTTGGCATGGCTGTTGGCTTTAAGCATTTTCATGCTGTTTTTTCTTTTGATTTTCTTGGGTTTATGTTTGTTTATATATATCCAAATAATTATTATGTTATTCATAGAAAACGGCTCAAAGAAACTTGGCATTTTCATATTGTTTACATTTTCTTGGGTTTAAGTTTTTTCCTCTACATCCAAATCGTTATTATGTTATTCATAGAAAATAGCTCAACTAAACTTGGCATGCTTGCATTTTATTGGGTTTAAGCATTGTTAATCAGTTAAAAATTGAACCAACTTAGTACTTGGATAACTTACGATCATTTATCAAATTGAAGATTTAAAGACTAAAGGAATTTGGAATTTTGAGGCACTGGCCAACTTCTAGTTAGGCCGCACAATTTAATAATAAAATTGGCTAGACTTTGACTAAATGTAATGTATTATTTCTCAACGAATCAGTGACCTATCTCACACTAAATTACAAATCTTATCTGAAATATTCAAACTAATTCGAACTGTCTTTTGTCTCTGTTACACGCAGTTTACTAGGGTATATATAATTTTTTCCATCTATAATAAGTCGACCTATTTATGAATAGTTGTGACTGGTATTTTGTTGACAACATGTATCACTGAAAATTTCATCGAACTTATTTCAGTGTCTGCATTGTCTTACTGTCAATTCATGGACTTGTATCTTTAAATGCCCTTTCTTTGTTTTTCACACCATAGCTCTGATACCATTTTGAGAATTCGAAGGGCTTGTGATCAATTCAAAATTGTCTTCCAGATAATTACTTGCAAGCTTTCTTATGTCTTCTTAGTTAATTCTTCATCAAGTCAATTATAAAGGTACTTTTATAGAATATATTTTTCTTGAATATCTTGTAATATGGTTAGGAAGGTAAATCTTTGATACCTTCCTCACTAGTCTGTCTTCTTACAAACAAATTCTTTGCCTTTAACAAAACCATTTCTTAGATTCTTCAACCTTACAGATATTCTCACTGCATCCATCCAGCACCTATCCGTGATCTTATCTGCACAACTTCACAATATGTAATCTGTTCTTTACTTAACTGTTGTCCTTTATATCCGAATATAAACTTTGAGTAACCTCAGATGGGTCTACACTTAATTCTATCTTGAATCTACTTCTTTCTATGCTATCCAATATCAAACTTATGTGCATCCAATTATCTGTTGTATAACCTTAGACTTACCGCAATTCTTGCTCCTTTTACATGCTATATAACTTCAGTCTTGTCTGCAATTTCCATCTCCAAATTCTGAAATACATTGTGCCTTTAATGTATGTAGTACATTGTTAATAAAAAATTGTGGCCAAATCTAGGCTGTTCAATAATTCTGCAAAAAAATTCTCTAGGATGCTTCTTCAAGTTCCAAAACATTACTCACAAGTCCATAACATTACTAAAAGGAGTTTGATATTTTGATGTTATCACAAGTTAGAGAGGAATATTGAAAATAAGAAGTGTAAGAATGAAGATAGATAAAACAGGCTCAAATGAAAGTCTCCAAAACCATTCAACAATCAATCTGCAACTAAGCCACCACACATCTGAAAATAAAAAATTAGCATATCCACAACTTTGAGATATAGTTGTCACAATCCCAAACTACAATTAAGTTAAAAACAGTGATTAGGACTCAACTGTACGGTACTTAAAATCCGAGTTTGAAGAGAGATATATAGATCTGAACTATTGTTCCACCGGTCTTGCAAGAAGGTGTCATGAATGAACAATAGGTTCCAGAAAGAGCTATCAAACGTATGTAATAATACCATGACATGTCCAAAAAATTCCCTTAATACAAATCCTTATAGGTCCATTAAAAATCCTTCACACCGATATTTAAATAATTTTTTTTAAATATTTTTTTGTTTCTATCGGAAGAGGGATAGTTAAGTTTCGTAGGAAGAGCGACACTTAGTTTTTTTCTAAAATTCTCTGCCATCGGAGGAGTGACGTTTCGACCCATCGCTAGAGCGACGCTTTTTCAAACTTTAGTAGAGTGACGCTTCTTCTAATGTCGGTAGAGCGACGCTTTGTTCGGAAGAGCAACGTTTTTAAAATTTCTTTTTCAATGGACGATCGTCGGTAAACGCGATGTTTCCCCCCGTTGCTAGAGCGATGCTTTGTATAACGTCGATACGGTGATGCTTTTAATAATGTTGGTAGAGAGACCCTTTTTCAAACATCAGAAGAGCGATGCTCTCATATCATCGGAAGAATGACGGGATGGATAACATCGGAAGAGCGACGACTGTCTGGAAACGTCGGAAAATGTGTTGATCTTCTGACATTTTATTGAAGTTTTAGAATTGCGATGTAATGGCTAACCATGTTTTGCCTCGCCTCAAAGTGTTGCTCGTGGGACACCTATGTGTCACAAGAGAGACATTTTGGCTATCGGAAATTGGGCCAAATGTGCTAGTGTCATTCGGTTTACAGAGTCATATTGGGTTGGCGACAACATTGATCACATATCCACCTCGAGTTATGCACTATATTGGGATCCAGCCCAATTTGTTAGTCAAGCAAGAAGCAGGTTGCCATTGCTTTATCATCAGTAGAGGCAAAGTATAGAGGAGGAGTCAATGCCACTATTCAGGCCATTTGGTTACAACATTTCCTATATGAGCTTGGGATCAGAGTCCATCATCCAACTTTCATTTGGTGCGATAATCAAAGTATGCTAAAGTTTTGCAGAGATCTAGTGCAACGACAGTGGACCAAACACATCATGATCCTCATGAACTTCATTAGAAGACTCATTCATGATGGGATCATTGATCTTTAGTACTGTCCTAGTTCCCAGAAGATTGCTGATATCTTCACCAAGACTTGGACTAGGCAAAATTTTCAATTTTTGCAATATCTTCTAAGACACGATCACAAACTTTCTTTTCTAGTGTTTGCATTATATTTTGAGGGGGAGGGGGGTGGTTTCTTCCCACCTGTTTTCCTTTTCCTCTTTTTCATATACAAATTCAGCTGCTGACTCATTCATTTTGCATCACACTCACCTAAGTTCTGCTTAGTTTTTGGTGTACATGCGTATAGTTAGCCTTAATTAGATTTAGTTCAACTCTAGTTATTACATGCGATGTGCACTTGTCTTTAGCTAGTTAACTCGAGTGCTTACATGTAGTGTGCACTTGACTTTAGTTAGTTAACTCTAGTGCTTTCTTGTGGTGCATGTGCATATTAACAGAACATAAAGCATACTTACCTTCAGTTAGCTTTAATTATCCATAATTATTTCATGTAGAACTAAGCTTAACTTAGTTGCTTTATGTATTGATTCTCAAAATAATATTGATTGAATCAATTTTTTCTGAATTCTAATTTTTATTTTTCAATTCTAGCAAGTATGTGCAATTATTCTTCAGTTATATCCGTATTTGTTCTCTAATAATTTTACAAGAGTAAAATTAACGAGTGTCTAAAAATATTGTAGAATATTATTCCCAATGAAACCAATTCAATTAAGTTTAGAGACATTTCAATTAGGTTGTTTAAATAATTTTTATTTTCATATTTTCTCAATAAATGGGTTTGTTTTAATTCTTGCGTTCTCTGTATCTAAACTGGCACAACCCTAACAAAACTTATTGTCACCTTAGAAAAGAAACGGAAGGCTGAGATATTACCTTCAGAAAAGGGAAAGGGAGAGGGAGCCTCTCAGTGATATTATCATTATGTGCAAATCCATAAAGAAAAAACCTCCAAATTATTTTAAATTTTGAAAAAGGATGAAAAGAATGAAAGTGAAATTAAATATATGTCTCACTTGTAAGTGTTTTTTTCAGATGTGTATAATCTCAGTGATATGATTTACAATATATCTTTCCACACTCAGGCATGCCAAGAATTCTTGAGCTCATATTGAATGTTAATTGGTTACTAGTAAAAACTCGGGTTCATGTAACAATGGTAAACAAATTATGGTTATATGATTATGTTAGTAAAACTAGGGTTCCAGTTTTGATTGGGTTGAGCAGAATTGGGTGGAAAGAATAATACAGAGTAATAATTGTGATCGAAATTGCACAAAATTTGAAGGTGATATAGAATGTGGATGAAGAAATGATTATTTAGTTATGTTCCAATGGATGAATCATGAAAGTAGAAATGAAAATTTCAAAATATAAAAATCAATCAAATAATAAGAAAATTGGTTTTTTTAATAATATAAATATGTTTCATGAAAGTTGAAATAAAAATTTCAAAATATAAACCAATCAAATAATAACAGATTGTTTTTATTTAAAATATAAATCAATTAGATATTAACAAATGGGTTGATAGTAAAAAAATGTTTTTTAAATAATGTTTAAAAATATATAAATATTTATAAAGTTAAACATTAAAAAATATATGGATCAAACCGAAACTAAATCAGTCAAAGACAAATAGATTGCTACTAGCCTAGACTAATAAGGCAGGTACAAATCTGTGTAATCTTCTATTAGAATTTCCTCCACTTCTGATAAAAAAATTAAATATCAAATCGATATCAAAATCAAATCGAATTTTTGACATTTTATCTTTGATTACTTATAAACTTTTCAGATTTGTATATTTATTTATTCCATTAGTTGAGTAGCCGTTACCTGAAAAAGGTGGCAACTCCTGTAATGAACAACTTCAACTTCACCTTGATCTTGACCCTGCCGAGATTAAGGGAAGGTGGCTAGATGTCAAACATAAATGACTATCTAGTTCCAAGGCCTGAGACAAATGTGAGTATTTTTTCGTTATTGTATGACATCCATAAGAACTTTGATCGAAAAGGTGTGCTTACACAACCTGAATTTAATTACAAAAGCCTGTTTACTTAGTGGGTGGTAATTTCTCAAAACCATTTACAAGTTATAGTTCTTTTCACCTAGCGTTTACTTCAAACGTACAAGTCTGTTTACTGGCATATAGGAATTTGAATATACATGAACCATTTTTCACAAGAATCACAATATTATTTGATATTATAAAATAAAAAGGAATAGATGGGAGGGGATGAAAAATAACCATATCACCGCACAGATAATATATGAAAAAAAGATGTACAAAATAACCAAATTAGTAAGCACTAAAATAGAAAACCGGTCTGTTCAAGTATAAATCGGTCGGTTTCCCTCTTTGAGTGTTTTAACCACGTGATTAAACTAGTGTACTGATTTTTGATCTGTTTTTGAGTGTTGACCTTTAGTTATTGATCTACGGAACTTACCCTATAAATTCCTACATCGTATCGGAGCTATTTTGAGGGTCACATCCATTGTTGATCAAAATCCGAAGCCAGTTTGACTGCATGCGAATGCCGCTTTGTAGATCTGTTATTTTTGAACATTTCTGGGCTTGGAGAACTGCTCGGTTGTGTCTGGAGCATCTGTTATAGTGAGGAACACCTTTCATTTCATGCAAAAAGGTTTCTGGCTACCCAAGTTATGTCAGTTTAGATCTGGAGGTATAAAGCATCTATTTTTCAGTTATATTTATTAATAGTTCTACTTATTTCATTTTTTTTTCCTGTATTAAGGTTTTATTTATTTGTTGGATCTACACCCTCTTCT
>JAXQQM020059345.1:0-42117 GCA_034641835.2 Pinus albicaulis | reverse complement strand
TCGTGAAGCTGGAAGGTCGTCACGAGGCCAGATCAGGCTATCACCGTATTGAGACGGGGAAGGGCCCTACTTGAGCGAAGGCTTACACGATGCGCAAATTTTTACCATTAAAATGGTGGATGACCACTTTGTTGATGTCCTTGAATTCCTTACTATGGGTATGTCCCCTGCTACGTATTCGGTGCAACGAAAAAAAGAGTTGGTTACTCAAGCGCGATTTTACTATCATTGCGGAAAACTATACAAGCTAGACACGAGATGAAATACTCCTGAGATAAGTATTAGAACATGAACGACTCATAGTCCTCGCATAATCCCATGAGGGAGTCGGCTGGCGGCAATCTGTGAGCAAGGCTACCAATGCAAAAGATTCGAGAGGCTGGCGGGTGGTGGCCTACCACCGCATTTATTATTATTTGCTATTGTAGGAAACGTGCGATACCTTAGCAACCGACCGCCCCTCATGACACGATGATATGTCGTTACAGCCAAACAGCCTCTCAATTTTCGATAAATGGGCCATTGACTTTATAGGACCCATTAATCCACCGGGCAAGAAAACCTGGCAATTGTGCTACATTATCATTGCCATTGACTATATGTCCTACAATGGGGCGATATTTTACAACACCCCGAGATGTCACACAATTGACATGCGGGTGTTTGGGGCTTAGCTATATATTGCACTTTGCTTTTGGTATTATTGTGTGGCATGTGAAGGTTGATATAGGCATCGAGTAATGGCTAGCTCTCAGGCACCATTTTCTCTGTTGAAAGTGATGTTTTGGGTTTGGGTCGAGGCTTCTGTCACTTTTAGGGTGGGTTGATCATGGGTCGTAAGCTCTGAAATGATAATTTAGATATTAGTTTGTAATCTGGATATGATCAACCTTATGAAGGTAGTATCGGGCTGCGTTCAGGGCACTGTAATCCTTTTGCTTGCATATTGCACCCTGCTTTTGGTGGTTGTGTGTGGCATGTAAAGGTTGATTGTTTTCAAAATCATCCCTGGTCTGTAGAAGAGCAAGGTGTATTCTCGAGTGGGTGCATGATGCTCTGAGTGCATTATGGTTTCTGAGAATTATGTTTTTTTAGTCAAGATTTGGATGTTGGTTCTAACTGTGCTCATTATCTTGATTTCCATCGTAAAAACTCATTTGGTGGCTTCTAGAAATCGGCTTCATGAAAAACCGAGGAGAAATGTTACCCTCCCATGATGCAAAAAAGAGCTCTAATACTCCTCACCCTTCGAACCAGTCTAAGTTGATCTTTCTATGGCATAAATGGGTAGATTCCTTTATTATATCCAGGTCTTTTAAGGATTTCAGGTTTCAATTTTGTTTTTGTCGGTGGCACTGCATTGGATGTTGTTGCTGTTGCTACTTCCATTTCTGAGTCGGTCTCTATGTGTCGTTACTTTCTATATTTTTTGTTGTCATTTCTGGCCATCACACTGGATCCCAGTAATAATGGGATTTACCGGCATTTAGAAAACTTGAGTCCACCAACTTCCATCACTCTCACACACCGGCCCATGGTCTTCTTACATAGTCATTAACTCGTTGTATCTTTAGTCTCACCGTTGTCATTACGTGAGCATAGGGATCTTGGCTTTGGTCATGTCAGCTTGGGTCTGTGGATTGTTGGGAACATTCTCGAGGTATTTTTGGCGTGGTGTCAAATGCTCCAGGTTTTTTCATTTTCTGGGTGGCGTCTCCTCTTTAAGGAAGTTTTAAATTCCACTAACAATATCTCCTTATAATCCATTTTAGGCTCTTTGCTCCTGTACGGTGCATACAAAAGGGTGGGTGGGGAGTAAAAGATCATGTCAGATCTAGCAGGGTGATAACTCAACTAAGGTTGGTAGAGATGACAGATGGTTTTGATATTATTTATTCAGAGACACCAACACATGAAGCTTTAATTGTAGCCACACTAGAGGCAGAGTAGGCCCGTGCTGCTATGTCAGGACCAGACTTGGGGTCTTTATTGCATACTATGTCATGGCCACATGGCAAGTTAATGGATTGTGTGTACAAGGGGTGTTGGTTCACAAGGTGGAAAAAAGCACATCCTAAAGGGCTCTCGACAGAACAAACACAGAAAGGGGCTGTTAGAAAATAATTTCTTCAAACCAACAGATGAGATTAAACAGGTAGTTCTGGAATATGACGACCTTTGGGGTTGGGTGAAAAATCTCCAAAAAAGAGTGTTAGTCAGGCATTGGCTATTTTCGGAAATCGCAGAATTTGATATGGTTGCGTGGGTCAAGACCACATGGAGTCCCATCATTGGGATATGCTCTGAAAATCAATTTGATGATGAACACTTGGTTTAGCATCCATTTCATGCACGAGGATGGCTGTGAAAAAATTATCAGACGCACATGGGTGTGCCGTAGAAGCTTCATGCAGCTTCTCCCCTGGTACCTTGGCTTTAACCCAGTCATGGAGACATCGAAAAACAATCTGGTTTGGTTAAAGTCACTAGGGCTCCCTCTCGAGTTCCATACTTTGAAGGCTTTGACAATGATAGGAAACTCAATTGAGCGCATGAGACATGTTGATCTGAAAATTCTAGGAACAAATGACAAACAAATTGCCTTGGTCCTGGTTGAATTCAGTTTCACAGGTGGCTTGCCGGGTAATGTGGATTTTCTCTGGGGTCAACGTCGACACAGACAAAGGATTTATTTTTGGGGGGTTCCTTTTAGGTGTCTGCTCTATCATTACACTGGTCATCTCATGAATAGATTCCCCTCAAGGCATTGGCAAGTGGGACGCAACAAATCAAAACAATGCTTCTGCAACAAAGGGAACCTGGCACACAACTCATATGACCGAAATTACTCAAGTAAGTCATCATCTCCCTCACCTAATCGTGATATTTCTATTTTTTTGCATCCTGATCTGATAGGACACCCTCTCCTTATATTGTCCCTAAACTAGCGGTTGATCCCCCTCTCCATGAATCGTGCGCATTACCTCTGCTTAATAATCCCATCTATCCCTCTATTCCTAAAGAGGCTGGTTCATGTCCATCTGATGACACTGAAGAAACACCGCCTGAGCCGAATTTGGCTGCCCAGACGACAGTATCCCCCTCTATGACACCTCTCAAATGGGCCTCACCCTCTCCCCCTCACGATTTGGAGGAGGGTGTACCCTCTGATTCTCCGAGGAACATGTTTGGAAGTGATATCGATTCTATGTTAGGTAATTCGTCCCTTGGATATTGTGAGTATCGTTACGACAAGTACTGTGGCACCGTCCCCCGCAATTCCCCATCCCGCACTAATTGGGAGGGCATTAGTGTCCGTGACCCGGTGAGCAAGTAACTTGAAAACACTTTCATGGCATTCCTCTAAACATGTACTCTCATTTCCACACAGACAAATCCTTGTGAAAAACCATAAACACACTTTTGCAGCATTGGCTGCAGCTGTTCATTACCCACGCCAATGGGGAAATCCTTTCTCCAGAGAGGGCGCGCGCGATTGGCGCTACGTCCCGTAGTCGCACTCGCCAGCATGCAGTATTTAAGGGAGTGTTTTTAAAAAATAAATAGCGGAAGTACGTCTAGCCCGATCAGCGGTATCTAATACTGAGTTGGGGTTTGCACCCGGATCTCCATGTAGAGTGGTTTAGTGGTTTTGCCACCTCTCATGGAAGCTTCCTTGAGGATAGGGCCCACAGTCCCATGATTATAGGGATCCCAACTCCCCTTCATCCATCTATATAAAGCTTTCTCATCTCATTTTCAAGCTAGTCTCTAAGTTCCCAAGAGCCTCACCTTTGTAAGAGTTTTGATCCATCCCTAAGCCCAAATCCAAGCAAGGGAGATCATTGTCGAGACATCCGAAGAGAGAGGTTTGCCCATCTCGACGAGTTCTTCCCGACGGCATGCCCGTCTGCCACCCTCGATACGGAGACTGTCAAGAGCTATGGTTGTATTCTTATTTGATTGATTAATGATAAGTCTACTTATTGGTTATGGTTCCACTCTCCTGTGGTTGATTATGATGCTGAGTTATGTCTTCTTCATCGGACATCATATAGTTGTATGCACCTTTGGATTTTACGCTGCGTTTGTTTTGTTCTTGAATTGTCTATGTGTCCCGATCACGGAGATCGTGAGGTTGTGACTGCGGAGCTATAGGAACGGGAGCGCTATTTTATCTACAAGCGTCATTAGCTGGATTAGCAGTGACCTTCATCAGTTGGTTTATCGCAGTGAACCCGCAATATAGCATGAACTATTGTCTGCTAGACCCGGTCTAGGCTAGTGTCTAGGCTAGTAGGGATCGTCTCTGTCCGTATGAGGGATTTGACCCTACACAACAAATTGAGCGACTCCACGGCGGGCTCATCCCTACGTCTCGGTAGGTGGTCGAGGATTTGGAGAATGCGATGCCCTTATCTCGCATGAGATTAAATACTCGTGAAATCGTCATCGCATATGATCCCTCCCCCTCCTCGGCATGCTCCTTTGAACACTGGCTTTAGACTTTATCTATTCTCACTTCCTGCAGCTCGACGAGGAGCCGACTACCGCGATCCTCTTAAAGAGATTTTCCCCTTCCGATGAAGCCATTTTTGAAACAATGTCTCTTGAGGAGCAGCCTTGAGGCTGATGGAAAGCATCATGGTTCGTCATTCATGCCCTAGCTGGGGCAATGTCAAAATTGTCCTAGAGGCGTTTTACTATCTCGTGTTCACTACACTCCGGATACCCATATTGCACATGAAGTGCCGAGAGGAAAACCACGAGAAAATTACTCAAACCATTCCATCGACATCTCCAGTTAAACAGGGATAGTTGAGTATACATGTGGGAGTGACTTGTTCTCTTTGATGAGATCTAAGTTTTACACCTTGATCTTTTTCGAGAATTTAGAGACGTGTTGGCACTGTCCTATGAGGAAAGTAGCCACCCGAGTTGATCCTAGCATAGTAGTGCACGAGATTCTCCATCCTCATAGTTAGAAACGCCGTGCACCCAACGCTCATGCTCCTGAGTGTCATCCGCAGTCGTCGCCATTAAAGCGAGTAGTTGAAAAATTCTAAACGCGCAGACTATTTGCCCGATTCCACTCACACGGAGATGGGTTCTCAACATTGTCGCATGATATGAAACATGGCACTATTAGAGTTTGTGTTGATTACCGAGATATTAATCGGGCCTTTCCAAAAGACAATTACCCCACTCCTTTCTAGATCAAATCATTGATCTGAATGTGCCGGGAGTGAGATTTAGTCCCTGATGGATGGTTTTTCCGACATCTGTCATGATAAACATTCTACTCACTGACAACTAGCAAGATCAG
Source organism: Pinus albicaulis (assembly GCA_034641835.2). Lineage (NCBI taxonomy): Eukaryota > Viridiplantae > Streptophyta > Pinopsida > Pinales > Pinaceae > Pinus > Pinus albicaulis. Next base: position 36,791 of record JAXQQM020059345.1, on the reverse strand, counting down.
ATTCTATTCGTCCAGTGGGGTACTTTTGCCTATAAAAAAGCTCTCGTTCCGCTTGAAGAACTGTTTGGAGCTACTTTCCGACGATGCTATGTTCTACGCGTTCCATGACATCGCCATATCGTTCAGTCTTATCACGGATGATTTTCCAGGCTCATTCAGTCATGAGAGGACCACGAACATCGTCAGCGTTGCTTACGCCGCCGACACTATAATATCGACTTTCAATCCTCATAAATGCATCTTTCGTGGATTCAGGCCATATTTTGCGGGTTCATAGTCTCCAGGATAGGATTCTACCTCGACCCCCACAAAGGTGAGGCCACTTTAGTCGATCTCCCATCACCCTCTTCGTTATATCAATTCATAGTTGCGCAAGGAAAAAGCTAACTTCCTCTGACTGCTTTATCATACGAGACTACGTGCAGAAGTGGCCAAAGGATCACGATCGTCTTCGCATGAATGTTCCCCTTCATTGGGGCGACATTGCTCAACAATCCTTTGAGAAGTCGAAGGCGTTACTTGTTAATGCTCCGTTGTTTCGGCCCTCCAAACTATCACCTTGATTTCACTTATGCATTGCGTCGTCGTTTGCGTTTAGCACCATAGCATAGTTGCAGTACAGGATGACTGAGCGATGGAAACTACAACTACGCGTGTTTACTATCTATCAGCGGAATCTTCTCGACTATAGAAACATGTTAATAACTCACAGGAATTGAAAGCTAACTTATGAGTATACAAAGCCCGTACACGGCGTTATGCGTCTGGCGCATACCGTAACCGTGGTTTGATTGCAACCATGACGCCGTATTTCTTTCGACAGATGCGGGGGCAAGTATAATTGGATTTGTTATCCTTTAGGAGTTCGACCTAGGATTCACTGCATAAAATCGACCAAATCTTGATTATGGATCTTATTTTTCTCTCTCCCAGCGAGTCTCCCCCACCATCTCATTAGAAGAACATATATACCCAGGCAAACCATCTTCGCTATCGGCTTCGTGACCCATGGTATGGTGATAATATAGTGTATCTTCATACGTCATCCTTTGTCTGAGTTGACCAAAGATACTTTGACGTCGGATTGACATCGGTGTCAACCCTCACACTTTTGCATTGTAAGGAGATACATTATATCGGGTTGGAGTAATTCGGTGCTCCATCCTTTGATTATCGACTTTGGAAGAAGGTAGTAGTGTAATATGTCACAGTGGTACTTTTGTGGCTGGTCACATGTATGAATATGCCCACACTTGAGTGCGTCTGAGGTTGCCAGCCATCAATCTTCAAAGGCCCCTTATTGTGCGATCCACTTAGTATCATGTGCCAGTTTTGACTTCAGTCCTTTTGCGCCACCCCCTCCTCGCATCTGTCATTATTCAATCATGCCTCACAAAATGGGGTGTGATTATGACTGTAACCCTCATTAGTGGGGGCATGCATATAATGTAATCGATTGTCGACTACTTCCTCCGTGTTGACGATGCCTACTAACCGATGGTAGAGCCAGTGCTAAATTTATCTTCAATATATGCACATTCACACATTTCGGGGTCCCTCTGAATACGCATGTGCGATCATGGTACTCACTTTGAGGTCCATGATGGGCAGTGACATCAAGGTTGGGCTTGCGACGAATAGCTCAACTTCGTAAATGCACCCTCGAACCAAATGGCCAGGTTGGTGTGAACAAGGTTTTGGTCTGTGCTTCCAACGAAACTTGGTTAGATTCATAAGTCCACGATTGGCACCTCCAATTGTTCTCAATGTTGGCATGGGGCGTTGACAAAGAGTGCAAGCCCGGATTCACACCATTCCAATTGGTGTATGGTCGAATAAAACTCTTCAGTTGAGTCGAAATTCCTTCATAAAACTAGGTGTGGAACTTTTCCATGATACTTCTCTGAAGAAGAGCGTCTCTTGTATTGGAGCGGTTGGATGGCTCCCAACTTACTGTTTTAGTTCTTGAAGCACATAAAAAGTGGGTCAAAGCACACACTTTGGTAATCTGTCTCTCCGTTCCTTTCTCAGAGGACATGTCCTCATACGCGACCAAAGCGCCACGACAAACTTGGGGCGGTCCAACCATGGCATGGGCTATAGTAAGCAGTGAAGAATGGGGCCACATGACTCATTGATTATGAAGGGATTCGTGTAGCGACCTAGAAATGGGATGTACCTTAAGAAATACTACGCTTAAGTTATTTTTAGTGGTGTGTACATAGGTGTGTATATATTCATTTGTGCATGTGTGGTGTGGTGTCGCGATGTAAGTGTCTTTGCTGATGAAGTCTTTTGATTATGCGGTCATCCCATTTACTGGATTTGTGGGTTTGGCGGATGGTACTCAGCGATTACTGAGGCTCTGTCTTTAGCGTACGGGTAATCTATGATCTGCTAGTGAGTTAGTTAACACATAAGGTGTGTTTTAGATCTGCTACAAATAACTATGTGAGAATATAGTCTTGTATTAGGTGTCTTGAGGTTGTGGACCTGCCGGCATTTGTCTAATTACTTGTTATCTAGACTCTGGCAGCAGTATTACAACAGGGAATTATTGATGAGAAATCCATCATTTATCATGTTTGCGTATTACGTCTTAAAACATGATATTATATCAGGGCTGAAGTATTAATAATCTGATAGCAATTTGGTTTAGATAGACATTTGTAGCGATTTATAAAACATCATCACATGTGAGAAGATCCATCAGTAGGTATGTATATATATATGTGTAAATGTTTTACATAGTGTGCATCACATAAAATAAAAATATACATGTTCGTCTTAATACATCAGGGGAATGACATGTCTCTCAAAAAATATATACAAGAAGGAAGCCTAAGTCTAATCCACATGATGCTCATGGTAGCATGCCCACCCGTGCATAAGCGTCACCGTGGTCGGTGGAAGTGGTAGTACCGTGTTGCTAGTATGCTAGCGGAACGTATGCTAGGCTGTGCATAGTCAGGATCCCCGGGCAATGCCCTCCAGGTTATGAATCGGTTCACTCCTCGCCGCCCTCGGCTGAGGGTGGGGCGGAGTGACATGATTCTCACGCCATTGGGCGACATGCCATGGGCCAATCTCGGGCGACATGCGCATACACATAACAAATTTATTGTGAACGGACATGTATTACCAAAGAAAATCATAAAACATAAAAATAAAAAAGAAAGGTCATACCCAACTCTTCGTCTAGTCATCTCAGAGAGCGGAAGGTATGGGTCTACGGTGAAATCGGTCCTAGGCATAGGGCGATCCTCGACCACGATCGGCGTAAGCGTAACCATCCGAAAAACTCCGGCCTCCCGGGACATCTGTGGCCTCCTCCCGTCTGGGCATAAGTGCTACCCCGTGACCATCCCTTGGCTCTCTTGGTATCGGCTCGGCAACTGTGGCTGCCTGGCCTGAAAGGTGGTAATCGTTCAGGATGAGCGACCACCAAAGTGAAACCAAATAGCCAAGCTAATTTGACTTGGCTTGCCCCTTTGGCAAGATGCCTCTTGATATTGGTTGTCACCACTATAGCCCAATCAAATAGTGTAGGATTCACATGCACTCAGGAGGCTGTGGTTGGGCCTTGAGTAACTCGTGTGGGCTGCGCGAATCCCACAGCTTCGTGTGATGGTGTGTAGCACTACTCTCGAGTCTTTGAATCCTCGATAAGTGTGGATATCACCTTCCAACTACGATTCGGTCCCAGGCTGCCCTATGTTACCTACCATATTTTCACTAGATGGTGCTGTCAATAGACGCTGGACCAGCTGGCAGTGATCCGGTTATGAAGTATACATGGGGAAACCTCAGGGTTCCGGCCACTTGGTCCCGAAAGTTTGAATACTCCTTCATTTTTCGTCCCAAATACTCATAAATCTTGTAGGAGCTGGTGACTCATTAAGCGAGTGTCGGAAGAACCTGCTTACAGGTCCTGAGTTCTTAAGTGCATTCATACAGGCCTCATTCTCCATGGCGGAGTTCATCCTCTTCCCCATGCTCCCTTTCCTTCCATTCGATGACCATTGTGTTTGGTTGCTACATCAACATGATCCAAAAACCCACTGCCAGTTAGATATAAGTTACATGAAAAATCCATTTGGATTGTTCTCTTTGTTTGGAAATTTAAAATGGGAAAGCCGCGTTGCGTTGTTGGCACGACCCCTTTGTGAAAGAAAAGACCATTGGCGAAGATTGCAGGTAACGATACCGCCCGATAGGTGGAGCCTAAAAGAATTTTTAAAAATATTCCACAGAGCTAAGTAGTAATGGAAATCTCTAACAAAATGGATCAAAATAGAGTTCAGAGACGCCTCTTGCTGGGACAACGGATGAATGGTGAAAGCCGGATCGATTTTCATGATCATGAAATCGGATTTTTACACAAATGGACCAGCTGTTGCTCTCCAATGTGGTAAATAATAAAAAATGTAATTTTGTTTTTACCATTTGAGACTTATTAATAACTTTTAAATCTAAAGAAAATAGGACTTTTAAAAGTTATTTTTTATTAATATTCTAATACTTATTTAAGTGAAAATGGGTTTACACTTTTGCCTTTACGTAAAATGACGAGGTCTTGCTCGGCTTGGGCGGTGGCCACGAGTTATTATTTTATGCTTTGGACTAAATCAATACCGCGAAAAATCGCATTTGGAGTCATCTTTGGCTCACTTTTCTAACTCTCTAAACATGAAAAGATTGCTACGAAGATACTCTACAATAGTTCAGATACTCGTTAAAGTGGCCATGAAGCGGCACATCCACCGATATGCGTTTACCCCTTTTGGGCTGGGATGGTCATTTGAGAGAGAGGAATACTGACCATGGTGACTAGGAGGTTTTCTCATACAAAGTTTTCACACAGCACCACGGATCGAACTATTTACGAAAAATGGACCTTTGGAGTTTTCTTTCCATTGTCTTTTCAAAGCTCCTCGACATGAAGACGCCGAAGTTCTTCCTTGTCGGTCTCGTTGTGACTTTTTTGTCAGTTGATCAGCAAATGGCATTGTCCACAGTCGCTCCTTCCTAGAATACAAGTTAAAAAATGTACTAGGATGGATTCGTCAGAAGGATAAGCTTTATAAACATATGTATCCCCTTCAAGCTTGTTATAAAAGAAATAATTGAGGTTACTCATAGAAATGTGAGGAAAAATTGAACCCAGAGAATCATTGTCATGTAATGGTGTGGCTCTTGAAGACATGGCATATGCACGCATTAGGTAATGGGTTGGGGACATCTCATCACCGTTTTCCTTGCCTCAGTGGGTTTTACGGTAATCCTTGACCTCTCATCTACTCTTTGCCTGCGTCACTTGCTGACCTCTGATCCGTTGATGTCAGAAATACGCCAAGCTCTTGTTGGCTGTTATATGTTCAGAAAGTTGACCTTTGCAGTATCAGCCTTCTCGATTCTCATATGATAGTGATTCACAAACATTATGTTCCCTGTCTCTCGCGTCGATGATGTGGAAACGCTATGGCACGCCAATTCGGGGTCATTTCATCGACTTCATCTCATTGTATCCGGAAGTTGATCAGACTCATCTGAGCAGCGGAGCCTTCTTTTGCCTCGATGGCGGAGTTGCTTCGCGATAAAGCGTGAGGTTTTCATCGATAGCCTCGATCGGTGATTGTGGGTGTTCAACATCGGCTCATTGTTCACATCTCACCGTAGATTGTACCGCAAAGCGTGCTTGCCGAGGACCAGTGGCATTAATGGTGGCATTTGCCTCGCGTGCATTCAACAACTTTCATCGTGTTGATAATGGAATGATGTTCTTGCATGTTCGACTTCAACTCACATATTAGCGTAGCTGAACTTGTACTTTGTTGGAGTGAAATTGGGCACATGAGACTCTGGATTACCTTGTTATAATCAAGAAACAGAATTTTGTGGATTCTTATGATTAGTTACGCCATTTCGATTGGATGTTTGCGGGCTCTCCCTGGTCTAAGCTGCAGAATCCTCACTGATTGTTTCTTAATATAGATCACGGATTTATTCCCATACTCATTATGATCATTAACCCATACCAATGTATATATCATGTATTTGAGACATCAGTTGTATTTCTCTGCAGATTTTAAAACAGCGGTATTTTGGGTTGGACTTCAGTTCTAGTAAATCCATTTCACCCTCTCTCTCTCTTAGGGCTCATCTTTAGAGAATACATTTACTGCAGCAATTTTGTATTGCCGTCCACCAGAATTTCCCATCACACAGTGCTTATTCCATGACACATGACAGTGACACTAACTTGAAAAACACTTTGTGGCCTCTAAACATGTACTCTCATTTTCTGAAGACAACTCCTTGTGAAAAACCCTATAAAAGCATCCTTGCACATTGGCATGATTATCAGTTATTTACTGCGCCAGGAAATGGGGGAAATCGCTTCAAGAGGGCGCGCCCGGTCATTTGCCCCTCTGTCACAGAGTACTTTTCAATATTATTTAAGGAGTGTTTTTTAAATAAAGCTCATGAAGTTTCAGTCTTTGATCTAAAGCCCAGTATCTAATTTGAGTTAGGGAGGTTTGGCCCCAGAGATCTCCATGTAGAGGAAGTGGTTTTGCCACCTCTCATGGAAGCTTCCTTGAGGATAGGGCCAATCCCATGATTATAGGGATCCCAACTCCCTTCCTCCATCTATAAAGCTTGCTCATCTCATTTGCAAGCTAATCTCCAAGTTCCCAAAGAGCCTAGTAGCACTAAGGAAGAGAAGCTTTGATCCATTCCCTTAAGGCCAAATCCAAGCGAAGTCATTTGTACGAGACATCAGAAGAGAGTTTGTCCCATCCCCGTGACCTAGCTTTTTTAGAGGCGTGTTCCATGTGACCCTCAGAAGGAAAATTAAACATAGAGCATGGCTGTGATAGCCTGGCACCGATTTGATTAATGATAAGCGACTATTGGTTATGGTTCCACTCTTGTTGTTGATTATGATGTTGAGTTATGTATTCTCATTAACATATAGTTGTATGCCTGCTTTGGATTTTAAACTGCGCGTTGTTTTGTTCTTGCGTGTGCGGGTGTCCGTCACGGAGTCGTGGTGTGATGCGCGGAGGCTAAGGAGCAGACGCTATTTTCTCTGACGTCGGCGTTGGATTAGGTAGCCTTCATATTTGGTTGGTTTATGCGCAATTAGGGGCTACTATGGCGTGAACGGTGTTGCTAAGGTGGCCTGATGCAGGACTGGCTGTAGGAGATCGCCTACCATGCCGCGGAGGGGATTTTACCTCCACAACACTTCCTTAACTATATTTGACAAGCGCCTCTGATCCTCCCTTTATCCATTTCACTGTTTCGGCATCAAATATCAATGTAGGAAAAAAATCCAAATATGGTTCTAGAAATTTTAGGGGATGGCTCAAGAGACCAAATCTTTATTCAGGGTGATATTGTTTATTTAGGGATGTTCATCTCCTATGTTGATGTCAGGAACTTAGAGCAGCGACCCAGCTCAGTTCCAAATGAATATTATCCTATCTCTTAATATCGGGGGGATAGGGAGACCCTTGAAACATCTTTTCCTAAGGGAGACCCTGTTTGAAATACAACCTTGTACGATTTTTCGAGACCATGTACATGAGATCAAAGCCCTCAACACACTTCTTCATATTCGGCCGGGTTGGCATGTGGTTGGTATTGACTCGAATGTTAGAGCCGGGGTGTTACATGATATGGAACCTAATTTAGTCGATTTCCAAGCATATAGATTCTTTGGTGGAATTATTCTCTTTGGGAGGATTCGAGGATGTCCTCATATAGTCCACTTGATTAGCATTATATGCTCCTTGTCATCATCGATCTTCCTTAGGGACCACCTAAATTCATCTTCCATTCTACACATCTGACAGCCTCATAGTTATTGGGGGATCTTAATTCCACTACGTCGGTGGGTGAAATTTGGGGGCAAAAAATCCTGTGGATCCCTTACAGGCGTCGCGTGCCCTGGCAGTTTTTGCAGAGTGATCATCACCCGCTGTGCCCATTAGATCGGCTCAGCTTGTTAGGCATGGATTAATTGTCGTCATGGTTACGATTTTATTTGGAAAATATTAGATAGGATAATGGTGCATGAAATTGTGACTAAAAATATTTGGAAACACTCGATCTTGAAGTGGTTGTTTTTCTTCACCTTATCGATCATATAAACTATCAGCTGTCATGGCGCATGGGCAGTCAGACATAGTCTGCCTTTTTAAGTTACTGAATATGGTTAAAAGGATCACAATACCAACAAGCAGTATGAAATATGGAATGAGGATGATTTTACTCACGAGAGAGATGTGTGGAGGAGATGCTCCAAAGAAAGTTAACCAATTTGAAATTCCATACAAAACGATAGAGGCAGCTGAAAAAAGGAAGAGATGCACGTGGGTTGAGAGTCATTTCTTGAAGGGTGGCACAATTATGTGATATGAAGATTATCCACCACTCTCAACAAACATGACCTTTTTAAGGTTTTGGAGAAAAGGCTTTTAAAAATTTTAAAAAATCAAGAGGTGACTGGAAGCTAAGAGTCATGCTCGTGGATTGAGAGGTGACCTAAATACTAAATACTTTCATTAGATGGAAAATGGGTAGAAAAGCACGAACTCTATCGGCGCATTAGATCGTCGGGGAGGTGGCACAGAGTACCTCTACCAAGGATATACAGTGTTCGGTATTTCTTTGTTCTACGAGAGCGAGCGAGGATGAGTCCTTGGGCAGTGGGTGTTGGACAATATGGACATTATGTTTGATAACATTGTAAACAATGAATTGGGGAGGGTGTAATAAAATATGATATTGAGATGATCCTCAAATCATTTGCATAGGAAAAAAAGTCTTGGAGCTAGACGGTTGATGGTTGAGTTCTTTATTACTTTTTGAGATGATGGGGGTGGTGCAAATTTTATTGAGCGGTCAGGGAAATCGGGGTTCATTCATGGGGACATGAAATCTACAGCTGCTTGGCACTATTTTAAATCAGCAAGCTAAGTATTTTACGGACTTGTGGGCCTATTGCATGATGCAATGTCATTTATAAAATCACCTCTAAAATTATTGCTAAGAGAACCAAAAGGGTACTATCCAGTGCATATTTGGTGAACAATATAGTTTCCCTATAGGGTGTTCCATTCATGATGTTGTCACATCTGCACAAAGAAGTACTACAATCAGTACATTATTGGAAAATGGAAGCTCTCATAATGAAAAATGGATCTATCACAAACTTATGATTGTAGTAATTTGGTCCTATTAGATTGATTCTTTTAAGGATTGACATCTCTTTGCCAAACATTAGATGGATTATGGCTTGTATTTAATGCGTGGATATGCAATTATTATTAATAGTTTTTTCCATCAAAATTCTTTATGGTTGGCGAGGGACTTAGCGGATAACTCTTTCCCCACATAATTTCATTCTCGTCATGGATGATTTCAGCAATCTTCTCAAGATGGAAAGTCATGCGGGCTTCTTTCGGGGCTTTCCTTTTCTCCAGGTGTAAGCATTTTCTCATTCTTTGTTTTATAGATGGTCTGTCTTTGTGAGACTCTAAGGAATCAACTGGTTTTTATCTCCCAGTAATGCTGTTGGGCATCCTACGGATTGCCACATAAACAAGGTAAATATTTCCTTATCCATGCATATGGGGATATAAACGAGAGATCAACTTCATTCTTGGATTGTTTGGGGTTCATATTAAGCATACATGGAGGTATCTCTTATCTAGAGGTTTAGATTGAAGCCTTGTGGCTATAAAACATCAGTTGGATACCTTGTTGGAAGTAAGTTTTTAATGGTAGAGTTCACAAATGGTCTCATTGATGGTTGACATTAGGAGGAGATATATTCTTGTTCAGAAGTTTTCCTAGCAGTTAGTGGTATATTGGGCCTCTATTCTACCTTCATGTTCACACCATATCATATCAGAAACAGCTGTTTTTTTCATTTTCTATGGACGGGGTTTCAAAGGGAAAAGAAGTATCATCTCTACAAGCTTGATAGCATCTCGATTCCTAAGGTATATGGGGGTTGAAAGGGTCTTTTGAAGATGGTGCGCTCCTTTTGAATGCTCTTGTAAATCTTTATGGAGCGCTAAATGAAGGCAGCTTATAACTATCATTTTGGGAAGGATTAAATATTTTAGATGGTGATCATAATGCGGATATATAGGAAATCATATGTAATTTAGAAAACTAGGTCTTATATTTAGAAAAGTTTCTAGAAAGTAATGGAGGCTATTGTGAGAAGCATGCTTCAAGTTTTAACAGACACCAGAACATTGCAATTTGTGACAAAATTTAGGTCTTGTGATGGGCGAGAAGATGGAAGACAAGCTTATCCATAGATTGACACAAGAAGGTTTATCACAAGTGATAACTATATAGTACAGGGTGTTCGATATGGAAATCGTGACACATATGGGATTACATGAACATGATCTTGGATCTTGGCGGCACTATGTGGCCTTTACAAGCAACAAGTTTATGCTTTCATCTAGAAAGGAGATCGAATTGTGGGACGGGATAATGAAAGGGGATAGTTTAGTTGTGAAGGATATCTCGATCACATCATTTATGTAATCAGGATAGTAAAAGGTTCCTTCTCCTTTACGGTCTAATGGTGGAAAATTCAAAATCTTACTTTAGGTTGGTTAGTTTGGAAGGATGCATATTGATGGGGCAATCTTGAACAAAGAAAATGCATGGTCTGGATGGTGTCTTTTGTCATTACCCATGGAGGTGGTTACCCACCTTTTACGTGTTGCCAGGTTATACAGTTGGTCCCTCTTATCACATTTTCTTATAGATTGGTGGTGGTTGGATAGTTTCATTAATACTTTGGCTATGGGGATCAAGTATTGGTAAATTTAAAGCTCGCCCTTCTATAGTTTTTGGGAGGTATGGTTAGCACCTGATCATTTGTTTTTGTGGAAGGCGTGAATATTTCTCAAATCCATGGAGCCATTATGGCTTGGATGCTTACTGAGCCCCTTCCATGCTATGAGGATTTATCTCATGCAGTCGCTATCCAATATCTCTTTAGTAGGTTTTCTTGATAGGGCTCAACGAGGGCATGTGTGGGTGTGGATCATGGGTAAAGCTGATAATGGAAGGAATTCGGATCTTTTGGAATGGTGGTAGGGGAACAAATAACAGGAGAAATTATGAACTTTGGAGTGGCCTTTGGATGGCCTACAATTTGAAGTTGCAATCGGTGAACATCATGGAAGTCTGAAAGCGTCTTGGAGAAGTAGAGTTTTTTACGGAAGGTCTCACTATCCCCTGGCTTAAAGGTATGCGGGTGGATTTCTCGAATAAGAACACCTCCTCACAAAGCTCAATGATCTACCAATCACATCATATTTATAGACAAAACAACTTACAAAATCTTGAGATTAGTTATCAAAGAGGGCCTCACTACCCCTCTGGCGGTATCCCATATCCTTCATTAGGTGGCTCTGGTGATAGAAGAATATGTTGATTCGACTCATGATTACCACAAGGTTCTTTCTTCATGTATAGTTTGGGTTTGTTGTTGTGTTTTTGATATTCCACATTTAGGTTCTAGTGAATCCCCAGCTGAGCCAACCCCATAAATCGGTGAGCTTCTTCTCTATAAAAGCTGAGATGGAGTATGTTCCTCAGCGAGACTACCCACATCAAACTGAAACTGCATATATCACAGCTTTGTGACTTTTCTACCTCCTTTGACATTCGAGGTCTATAATGTTGTTTAATTTTTTGGGATGTTATGTTTTGAGGAACAAGTTGGTTGTGTCTTGAAGATCTGGCTTCACTCATATTAGACTCGTTTTTCTTGCGATGCTTTGGATGGATGTTTCCTTTATCTATCATTTAGTTTTGATATCATTTGAATGTAATGTTATGCTATAGTCTATGAACATATCTAAAATCTCGTTATGGCAGAATCTTGTGAAAATCTAGATAGATGCCATATGACATACTTTCACTTAATACAAATGAACAACTTTTCTTTTTTCATTTTTATAAATAATCTATAGTCAAACAATCAAGAAATTTAATATTCCATTATATCAATTTATAAATACTTGTATAAAGCCGTAATATTGGCATGATTTTCTTTTCTATAGCAAGCAATCGAGCACACAATGGTAGAACTGGAATATTTTTCATTTAATAAATAACAATCAGATTTTTATTTTTATTCTCATTTTCATTTTTATTAATAATCCATATATATAAGTAAATCAAAAAAAACACTACGTATAAATCATTAAATATATATATATATATATATATATATATATATATATATATATATATATATATCTATCAAAGAAAGCAGGGTTTATAAAATAAAATATTAAATGGATAACTTTTATAAGAAATTTAGTAAAGTAGCACTCAGTAATAGTCAATCCAGGAGCTGGAATGTAACATATAAATGGTCCAAGAAACATTATCATGACCGATCTATATTTTATGTAAATGACTAAAAAGAAACATTGGTGAAATAAATTAAGGTGCTCTTCATTTCTATCTTTGTATACAATCAATATGAGAGACGCATGAGTGAAAAACCTGTAAATCCAACGAAGATGCGCTATGGAATAGGTTTTTCTTCAATTTTATAAAATAACCTATGCAATCAATGTAGAAGAGACACTTACGTATGAAAAACCCTATGGTCTAACCCCAGTGTTCACAAAGAGATATAACATATATGCAATTCATAGAAACATTAGTAGGATTTTCTTCATTTTTATAAATAACCTGTATGATGTAGAACAATGTAGAGACACCTAAGTGAAAACCTTGTAAGCCTAATCAAAGATGTGTATGGAGTATAACCCTGTAGCGCAACCAATGTAGAAGAGACACAAGAGACACAAAGTGAAGAAACTGGCAAGTCTAACCCAAATATATTTTTGCCGAATTACCGCCCCTGTATACAATCTAACAAGACGTGTATGAGTGTAAGATTTTTCTTCATTTTTATAAATAACATACAATCAATGTAAGAGACAGACAAAAAGTGAAAAAAACTGTAAGTCTAAACAAGATATTTTAGCCGAATTTACGGAATTTGTTTGAACGCTAGGCGGGCTTGAACCTCGACTTTCCCTTTTTCTATAAATAACCTGTATACAATCAATGTAGAAGAGAATAATAACCTATGCAATCAAGTGGAAGAGACACAAATTCTTTAATAACCTGTATACAATCAAGTGGAAGAGACACAAAAAGTGAAAAAACTGTAAGTCTAAGAAGACGATAATTTTTAGCAGAATTTCGAAAAAACTGTAAGTCTAAAGACGATAAATTTTCGAAATTTGATAGAACGCTAACTCTAAGTCGATGAATTTTTAGCAGAATTTTTCTAAATTTGGAAGAACGCTAATTCTAAGTCCGATAATTACAACAAAATTTTCTAAATTTGGAAGAACACTAGAGAGGAGGCAAGGCTCCGACCTTAGTAGTTAACAGCCACGCTCTAACCAACTAATTTATTCCGGCAATTATCATTCACGTTTGTTATGTATATCTAAGACGTAGTACTTGGATTATTTTCTCCTATCATACTCCCATCCTAATCATAATCAGTATCCTCATATCTTTATATTTCCGTATTGTCATGATCTACTCCTGGTTTCAGTAATCATAATCAGTACCACCATCTTATATTCCGTATTCTCATGATTACATTCACACTTGTTTTAGTTTTTTCTATTTCTTAACATAGGATCCCATGTTGCATCGTCATTACTCCTTTATGATCTATTCCATATTTTAGTGCGGATGTTTGACGCTGACGTTGAAGAAAAGGAGATGTTTGTGTTGGATATTGGATAAACCAATGGTCTCACTGATGTGTTTAGTAACATGGATTAATTGTTTCGATGGATGTTTATCTTTGGTGATGTGATGCGTTGGCTAGCTTTACCCTATAGGTTTTAGTCTAGCGACAATCGCGACTCCCAACAAGTGGTATCAGGCATAGGTCGCAGGGTTTGTTACACACGTCAGCGTTGAAGGAGATTGTTGGATATTGGATAAACCAAGCGGCTCCATTGTGTTGCAGCGACATGGACTAAGCTGCCTCGTGAATCATATCTCTGGCGATGTGATCGTTGACTAACACTTGTGGCAGGTTTTGAATCTAACGACAATCGTGATTCCCAACAATGGTATGAGGCCTAGGTCTGAGTTCGATACACACTGGCTCGCATTGGGGGTGTTGGACATTGGATAAACCAACGCTCCGTGTATTTCGACATGGACTAACCGCCTCACCCGTGAATCTTTATCACGATGACATACTCTTGTGGATCATATCTGCAGCAATGTGATCGTTAACCAACACTTGTGGGTTTTAGTCTAATAGCAGTTGTGATTTACAACAAGTGGTATTGAGCCTAGGTGGGAGTTAGAGTCTCTGGCTAGCATTTGGGGAGATTGTTGGACATTGGATAAACCAACGCTCCCCATGTATTTTGCGACACATGGACAACACTTTCTCGTGTGAATCTTTATCTTTAGCTGATATGGTGATTCCCAACAGTTTGAAAAAAATAACTACGAAGAGACCTTCAATGTGTTTAACCGACCAGTTTTTTCTTTTTCTACTATTATCCATTAAATATTGTCCTTATCGTCATGTATCCCATATTTCAGTGCGAATGTTCAATCTTGAGTTCCTTATTACAGTTTTATTTTTCTGCTGATTATCCATTAGTTTTTCTTCATCATGTATCCCATATTTCGGTGCGAATGTTCAATCTTGAGTTCCTTATTACAGTTTTATTTTTTCCGCTGATCATCCATTAGTTTTTGACGTTGAAGAAAAGGAGCACAAAACTTCATTAGTTGCGAATGTTCAATCTTGAGTTCCTTATTTACAGTTTGATTACCCATTAGTTTTTGACGTTGAAGAAAAGGAGCACAAAACTTCATTAGTGCAGAATGTTCAATCTTGAGTTCCTTATTACAGTTTTCTTTTTCTGCTGATTATCCATTAGTGTTTGACGTTGAAGAAAAAGGGAGCACAAAACATATTGGCGCCGCCCAGACATGAACGGGAGACCTTCAGTGTGTTAGACTGACGTGATAACCAACTACACCATGGCACAATTTGTTTTGTAGTGACGAAGTACAACCTACTACACCTAAGGCAATAGATGTCTAGGAGGTGGCAATTTAGAGAACGAGCTTATGACAGAACAAAAGGTGAAAAGAAATTAAAAAGGAAAGGAATGTTTCTTTTCTAAGATGCATATTAAGACATTGGATAATATTATATTGAGAGAGATATTTGTAAAATGCTTAACAACCTTCTTTGGACCAATCCAATCTCCCAGATCTGTGAATCTTTGAAGACTTTTTATTCCATAATAATAAAGTGCTTTTTTGGTTCTGCTCTTCCATTGTAAAGAAGAATAGTATTGATGATGGATGAAGTAAGCTATCACTGTATGCGACAACATTCAATGAAGGCTCGCGGTTTTCATTTTTTCTGTGGATTGACGATTACAGTCGAAGATTTCGAACTTTGTCCGTTAAAATGATTAGACAGTTTATTTACGTTAAGGTGTCTCGGTCAGTTAACAATGGAAATGGACTGGCACACATGAGACAGACAGACAAACCAACAACTAAAAGATTATTGAAACGCAAAAATTGAAGCCACTTTTGATACAGAGGAGTTTCGATCCTGTGACCAGTGGGATATGAAAACGCTTCCGCTGCATAAATAAAATGGCATACGCTTTTTTGAAGGCCACAGAGGTATTGATTATTCAGTCACTCACTTGTCCATGTTGGTGAAGGAGATGAGTTATGGCGGACTCGTTCATTGATTAGGAAAATAATAGGAATATTAATTTTTTAACTCTATCAATCCGTTATCGTGTAGTCGATTTAAGATACCTGGGTTTCACCCAGGCGACCCAGAGTTCAATCAAATCCCTGCAACGGAAGAGTGAGTAGTTTTTTTGAAATAGAGTTATCGAGGAACATGATTTTAATGGGCGCAACTTTCTATTTATCGAGGAACATGGTTAAGCTTGATTTGAAGAAATGATGTTGACTCCGGGCAACTTGGGTTCAAATCTCGATAGCAGTAGTTTTTTCTCTTTTGAAAGGAATAGGAGTATTTTTTTTATTTTTTTTAAATTTGGTAGTGCCTTTCTATTTTTTATATTTAAACTTCAGTGCTATACATACTAACTTGATTCTTTGACTTCAACTTATGAAGAAACGGTCTAGCCATTTGCCCACTTAACGGAGTTAAAAACCATCAAAATTTAAATTGTTTTTCCTTCTTGTGCATTTTTACGCTTTACTTGTGTCCAAAACATTTACAATTAAAAGAGAGACTATATATTCTATTCGACAACAATAAAAACATGCGACATAGCTAAAATAGTGAAAATCCATCAGACAAATCCACCAGGTTAGATCTTTTGCATTGCATCCTATCGAGATTTTGTCTTTGAAGACTATGGAGGCGGCGCTCGATCTTTTAATTATCATTGACTTGGCCAGGCCTTCATCATGTTGTGAATATCTTGTTTGATTTGGAGAAGCTCAAACAGATGACTTTTCATCCTTACCTCCATATTTTCCTTGGCCTTAGCTAACCAGACATTTCATTTTCCAATAGGTTTTAAGCGGTGTTGGAACAAGGATACTTGACCTCGTGTACTCCTGAGATCAAAAATGAAATCCATTTTTACTTTTGCTCCTTTAAATCTTCATCCTCGCTATACATTTGTCTCTCCCAACCTTGGATTGCATTGGAATATGTTCACAGATTCACAGATTCACATAAACATTTGCCATTTCTGCAGTTGTTTTATTGGTTTTCACCTCTCACTTACTTGGGCCAATGGTTTGATTTTACGGTTTCTTGTCTTGGCCTCTTTTGGTTTTTCGCCATCTTTAGTATGTAGGTCAAAGAGCCTTTGGCTTACCTTCTAATCTGTATATACACAACAATCAGGTATGTGACGGAGTTGGGAGGTATATTTGATGTTTTTTCTAAGCTAGGAATGCTATAGTGTGACCAAATATGCAAAGGCAGGGCCGGTTTGAAAAATGACAGGCTAAGAGCAGGACATAAATCCTCTTGCATTATCGGACCCCAAACCCATGACGATGATCCTAAGACCAGATTTAACAACCAAACTTTAACCAGGCTCTTCAAAATCCATGGACAGACTCTGTATCCCGACCTCTGAGGCTTTGGTTAGCCATAGATACATTAGACGGTAGAACCTTGAGCAGTTACCGTAGGAGCTACCGGACCGAAAAAGAGACCCACTATACTCTACGCAACTACTAGAACTGAAGACACAACGTGGTCTCATATGCAACAATTTGACGATCTGAGAGACCATTGGAAAGCAAGAATTGTTTGTGACTGATTTTTGCGAGACCCTTCTTAAAACTAGAAATGGGCAATTGACTATAAGCCCCAGAGACTCTGGCCCATGGACCCACTGAACCCGAAATAGTGCATATAGGTAGTTTGAAGCCCTCTCTCAGCCAAATCAATTTACATTTCCCACCTTTCTTGATACTTGTGGGGCTCATAATAAGCAGACCTCACAGGGCTATGAAAACAAGGTTCTATAATCAATACACATTCTTGACATTAGATGTAAACTCCATATGAATGACACTAACTACAGCATAACCTTCCTTAACATTATCAAGCGAAAGGAAAGTAATATGGCTTTTACATACCGTACTTTTAACCACCAAAGCACGGAGAAAGTCCTACGTACTTTTTGAATTCTTTCATGCACTAGGCTCACTGATTTTACCTTTCTACTTGATGGGAAGCTGTTCTTCTGGGTGGTAAGATGTTACCTCTTACAAATCCCATTCTTTACATAAAAATCACAGTGTTGATCGCGTATGCTAGAGATTGCCATTCCATAATTACGTTTGATGAGGCATGGTGGGAAGGACCCTGGCTTCGATCGGTATGCATTATGATTTCATTTGTGCTTTCATCCACCACGTGTAGATGGAGGACCTTGCGGTGGCACCCTGATCACGGGGTTGAGATTTATCTTTTTCCAATATGATGCATGGGGGTGAGTTCCACATTCCAAACTTCGGTGATTGATTAACATCCAACCTCCGATATTCATTTTTGGAGCCCGATTAGCTAAGTAATCGGTTCTTGATTACCTTCTACGAGACATAGGTTGGAATGACATATCCTATTTGTGGATAAGATTGCCAATTTCTTGATTAGTCTGTTGTTCTCCAACGTTTGCTAATTTTTTCCCAATTACTTCCTTGTTGAAGCTTTGAAAGATTCGATTATTGTCATTGTAGAGTCTCCTTCTACTATAAGTCTTTGATAGTTCTCCCTTGTTTGCAATAATGAGACCACTGTTTGACAACCATTAATTCAACTTCACTATTAGTTACCAAATCCTATGGGAATGAATAAATTCTAACAACATATGCTTGTGAATTTCTAAATATACTCCCTATCCTTGCTTGTCTGGGTTTCCTTTAGAGGCACCATCAAAATTCTCGGTTGGTTTGAACTTCCGCAGTAGGATAACACTTGAGGGTTTAAATTCAATTAACTAAAATCCTCGCCTCTCAGCCTCTCCTTTCCAATCGACATCCAACTTGACATTCTACCAGCCATGTTCAAATGTATTTTCAATTATAATGTTCCATATTAGGCATATCTTTTTTTTCTTCTCCTCGGAAAAATACGATGAGTGCCTCTTTCCAAACTCCCAGAGAGAATGAATCCTATTGATAATCGCCAAGCACGTTAACTTCACTCTTATACCCTCCTTTCCTCCAATTCGAGATGGTTTTATTAATGCTGGTGTTATCTATCGAGATTGTTAGCTGCTTCATTAAGTTTCCAATTTCATTGAAAGGTACGATTATTGAATAGGTGTTCTATATTTTCCTCCTCCCTTTTGCACATAACACAAGAGATGAATGGCCCAGATGCCTCGATGTTTGAATGATCCCATGTTAAGTTTTTCTATGAGGTTATGTACATGAAATATTCAGCTTTTGTACAGCAGAATTTGACACTCAGTTTTATTCCCGATTGGACCTATCGGTGCTTGATGGTTATTTGACTTAAGGTGGTAAAGCACTCAATTTTGAACATACCTTTAGATTGATAACCCCACCTTAAAATATCATCCCCTATTACTTTGACAATTGTTCTAGTTTTTTCATTTCTTTAGCAAGTTATTCCATTGTTAGTGTGTGAATTTGCATTCTCCCATTGCTCTTTTATTTTCCATATTTGCCATTAGCTTTCCTCTTCATTATTGATATTTGTATATTAATGTTTGTGGAGTTTGGTGTTTGTGAATAAGAATATTTCCCCTAGGTCTAGGTATTTGAAAGTTTCTCTCTTGCCATGAATCCTCCCAAAGCAGCATGTTGATACATACTCAGCATTTCCCAGGAAACTATCTTTGTCATATTTAAATCTCTATTGCTATTTACATGGAGTTCAAATGTCGGACCCTTTAAGGAGTAATGTCAACTTTCAGTTTTCCCACAATGGTATTGGGCATTGCATATTTTTTTTCCCATATTGATTTCCATAGATACGGACCTCCTTGAATCCATCACCACCATAACTTAACTCCCATTACTTGGTTGATAATATATGGAGTGAAGCCCTAGTCCTCTCGATTTTTTTAGTTTTGATAAGCTTCTCCCGGGACAATAGTATCATTTTCTCATGTCTTGTGCCCCCTACGGAGGAATTTCTAAAAATTTTGATCAAATTGGCCACAAGCAGTCTTTGGGCCATCACGGATAAGCGATATATTGGAATTATTTGAAGACCAGTTTTAGAAGGTGACTGTAGGCGCGTTAAGTGCTCTAAGCGTCCGAGTTCTACGACGAAGTGGGTTTAGAGATTAGATCTGAACACCACCTTTATCTTTAGCGAGGATTGATTCAGGGAAATCCCAAATGTTCCATGGGCGAGTTCCAATTTGGAATCCCAAGGTTCTTTGCTATAAACCGTTATTGTTTGTAGAAGTATTAAAGTAAATGTTAGATTTATCATTGTTAATCGGTGTTCCGAGGCATCCATAAATATTTGAAGGATTACGAGAATAGCTTTCGCTTCCACTAAAGAAACATGACGGGAAAGAGCATAATGTCATCAACAAGTTGTTGATGTGAGGAGATTAATATCCCTTCCCCATAAGTTCAGCAACGCTTTCGTACAATTTGTTGTGATTTGAGCCTTAATAAGCGGCCAAGGCCTTCGCTGTGATAACGAAACAATGAGATAGGATCACCTTGACCGCATTTTCCGAGATGCATTAAAGGTTGGCTTGGAGCCCCATTTAGTAGGAATAATAATTAAGAGCGTAGAAATGCGGAGAAAAGCCCTTCATGTATCCATGCGAGTCAAAACCAAAGCTACCAATATTTCTCTCAAGTAAGACCAACTTAATCTATCATATGCATTTGAGAATTAAGTTTGATTAACATACCCAGCACTTTCTCTTTGAGGGAATGCATAAGCACTCTTGGCCTTGATTCCATCTAAGATGCATGCACTGCTAACAAAGCCGGCTTGTTAGTGAAATAATATCATGCGGTATAGGTTTACGCCCATTAACCATGATTGTTGATAGAATTTAAATGACATTACACAAGGCCAAGACCTTGATGAGGTATCAACTTTGGTTTGCTTCGATGTTAATAGCGTGGAATTCGAGTTGGGTATACATTCCTTATGCACCTTGATTCGTCACCGGTTCCCGGAATATCTTTTCCCATGAATGACTAGGTGGCTTTGATAAAATTCTGGTATCTAAAGCCGTCTGGTCAGTGCTTTATGCTGGAAGATTTTTAACTACCTCTTCCACTTCTGCAAATGTTATCTCCTCATTAATGCCGGTTCTAATCCAGAGCTTACTTTCAAAGTTATATGAGTGGTGATTTTCTGTATAGCCGCTACTTTATTGTGATTCGACTCGTGACCATATCCTTTTTGAAAATGCCTCAACCAGATTATTTCCATTTCATTATGCATTAAATTTTGTTGCTTCCCATTTTCATCTTTTAGTGAGAAAATCCTATTGTGTTGCCGTTGAATTAGTGATTTATGGAAAAACTTGTGTTTTTTTCAATTCTCGCCTTCTTTTAACCACTTCACCCTTGATTTTTGTTTCCATAATATTTCTTCCTATTTTCATCTTTCCTCTAGTTCACTAAGAATTCTGCCTTCTTGATCTGTCGAGCTTCCGTTCGACCATGTAGGAGATCATTTCTGTTGGTTCCGTTTCATTCGATTTTGGAGAGTAATTCTGTTGCTGAATATTTCAAGCGCTTGTTTTATTCTAGGTTTTGTTCTTTTAATTGCTTGATCTCAATTGGAAAGTATGCATACTATTTACGCCTTGTGTATTAAGCGATATCCACTAGTCTGCTTATTTGGGAATACAAGATCTCTTAACAAGAAGCAATTCAAACGAAACCTATTTTTTTCAGGACATCTTTGATATCCAATTTCAGTTGAATAGACTGATGATGGAGCCAATGCTTAGTAGAATTGTTGCTTCATAATAAGCCTCTACGGCAGCCAAAATATACCTCCGAATTAGAAATCAATCAAGCCTAGATGATATTTGATGTCTTTCCCCCTTCAATTGTTCCAATTAGATTCCATTAGTAGTAGGGATGTAAACAAGTTTTAAATGTTTGTTAGAAGGTCTCTGAACAACTCCATTTCAAGATCTTCTCTTGGTTCCACCTTTTTTGAGAAGTTAATCATATTGAAATCCTCCTATCATCGGTATTGCTTTGTATGTTGGGATCTCAAGGTTCTTATGTTGTTTAAAGTCATTTTTTCTCCTTGTATATAAGGACCATATCTTTGCCATGAACATTACCTTTTCTCGAGTCTTGGGTTGTGAAACCTTCGAAATGGTACATGATGATCTATCCATTCATCACTTCTACCCGGTGGGTTCCATATGATTGCAACTCCTCGGTAGTGCCTCTAGCATCATTAGACATTACTTCATAATCTTGGTTTAAAGGACTATAAATTGCTTCTAATTTATTAGCTGAAACTTTGTTTCTTAGTTAGCATAATTTGCGGTTTTTCCATTTAGCATAGGAGTTATTAAAGACAAACTACTCTTTAGAAAGAATAGGAGTTATTAGGGAACATGGTTTAATGGACGTTGTGTACCTAGGCTACAGAAATGATGTATTATTGACCCTAGGAGACCGTTGTAATAAGAACAACCCCCATTTTTATTTAAAATAGTATCAACATTAAATAAATGGGGACCCTTAGTATAAAAATCCAAAAAATTTATTGGTGTTTGTTTTCATTTTCAAATAAAAACTACTATCATTAACTTAAGAAAATTCTTTGGATAATCTTTAAATAAACTTAAGTTTATGATAGACTAGAATAAAATCTCTCTTTGAATAAAATATCGCATTCATTGCAAAAAAGTAGAATATATCTTGAGCAAAGCAGAATCTTCAAAATTGCGATAGCGCGATCCAATGACATCGCACTAAAATATTTATCACAAATCGCATATCACAAAAAATATATTAATGGATATTTTTCACATGATACATTTTGCGATATTGCGATTTCGCGATGTTACGAGATTGCGATTTCAGAAAGTTGCGATTTGTGATATGGCGATGACGCGAATTTTCTGATTTGCGATATTGCGATTTGCGATATTGCGATTTTGCGATATTGCAAAGCAAATCGCAAATCACAAGATTGCACATTCTGAAAGCTCGTTGTACGAAGAAAATCTTTCCATAAATCGATATCCGTTATGCGCTTTGATGTCAAATTAATGAATGGATTGTCAATTATTAATGAAAATGATTTTGTTTTGATTGAAAGGTTATTTCACATTAAAATAATATATTTCATACGCCTTCAGCATTTAAAACTATCCTGTCACCTTTCTCATATCATTATTCTCACTTAATTCGTGAAAACCACAGGCGCGAAGAACATGAGACTATACAAAGCAATATTCAGAGTATTATGGGAAAGAAAGAGAAAGCTCCGAGTTCTGAAAGCAAAGAAATGGCATCCTTGTACGCAGACACTGCTTGCAACAAGGAAGCTGGTATCACCACTTGGGAGGGTATGTTTAGTTTTCTTGAAGAAGAAAACCCTAGGGTAATGGATGTTTCAGCTACCGCTGGCTCAAGTAATTCTTCTGAAGCATCCCTTACAGAATTGGCTTGTTCATTTTTACACCGGATAGCAGCAAGACCAAGAATTCTTCCATATACAGACATGGTAAAATGGGTGCTGGATAGCACTGATATCACAGACAGACAGTTTAAAACTCCAGGTCAAGAGCTCATCGGGTTGTTTACTCCAGAAGATTTGAGGCTTATGTATCATTTGCCGGAGCCTCAGGAAACTTACAACAAACAATTTATGGAGAAATTTTCCAAGGAAAATGCCAATTTGGCGGAATGCACCAAGGAATGGTCCAGAAGAGATGAACCATTGAAGAAAGATAAACACGGTATGTACAGTACTGACTCGCTCACTTCTCCATATTGTTTTGTTGCTGCTATGCTATGTAGGCTTTTTGGAAAGCCTGACATTAATAATTTTTTGCCTGAATGGCTTCCCTTATTAAATACTGCTGTCAACGCTACCATTGTAGACTGTGCTAAAATATTGTCTGATAATTTAGCCACGGCTATTTTCAATTATCGGTCTAAACGGAATGTCTCTCAGAGGATTTATCCTCATTTTTATCTATCTGCCTATGTTATGGATTCAATCTGCTTTGTTTCTAAGTTCCCTTTAATGGCTTGGAAATGGACAATTCAGGATCCCCTGCCCATCCATGTTTATCACAAATAATTGTGGGAGTCAAAATTCATTCCTCATTTTTATAAGATTTGCCATGGCATAATGTTGCTACTGTATAGAGTGTTGTATAAGTATAGAGCGTTGTATAATAAGGATGCTCCAAGTTGTCTCCGGGCGGTGAGCAGACACCCAAGAATTGCAACAAAGAGGGAAATAGAAAACCGAGGAAAATAAAATCAATCACATGACTATTGTTAAATTGGGATCATCGGACATGTCTAGTAAAACCACACAGTCAATGCAGTGCTCTTAATTGCATCATTAATTCTGCTGAGAAGATCGCACCAACACTTGCCGATTCCATTTTTTCGGGACAATTAAAATCTGAAGTCGGCCAGCCTCCTCTTCTCAAATCAATGCCGGATGCTTGCAAATTCAAAGATCAGATTCATAAGTAGTTAGTTGTTAATTTTAGTTTTAGATTTAGTGTTAGTTTTGCTTATTTTTTGCCTAGAAAAAGGACGGTCATTTAAACCGAATCCTAAATTTTTGTAATAAACTATAATTAGATTTAGTTAGTAGTATTGAAACCCCTCTCATACATTTAGAGAGGGGTCCTGAAATTTGTCAAAAACTTGTCCTCAGAACATGCACTTCTGCACCCTCAGAGGAGGTTTTGATGAATGAATGGAATGAGATTTATTGATATCTGTGTCTAATATCTACTACTGATGTTGCATTTCTGTACTCTTAGTAGATGTTGGATTAGGAAGAGATAAATCATTATTGCTTCTAGCTCATGAGTAGAACCAGTTATAAATGGTACTTTTATCTCTTAACTATTTCTGCTTCTGTGTTAAAGTAATATTTATTTTCAGTTGTTTATATATTGATGCTTGAATGCTTAAGTTATCATTTGGCACTTCTGTACTGTGATAACTATTTATTTATGCTTAGTATATGAATAACTTATTATGCGATATGTTTTTCATAACTGTTTCATCTAAATTTTTATATGAAATGGTTTATCTTTATTGAATTCTTTTCTTATAACAGTTGAATAATCTTTATTATCGGTTGTTATTCGAAATTATTTTAGATCGCATAAACAAGATTACATCCCGGGTTTAGTTTAGAATTAGATATTTCTGTTTAAATTAGAATACAATTTGCATATAATTAGATTAGAAATAGAATAAAAGCATTTCACTTAGGAACCTTTTTAGAAAGGAAATATCTATTCTCAACACACACACACAAATTGGGAAACTGGTCCCATTATCCCCAGTCGGACCCACTACACCAAACGGAAAAGGAGCTGCTAACCAAGGTCCGGACCGGGTGGGTATCCCCCTTGTTGTAGACCCGATTTTCGAGGCTTCAACATATTTGGCGCTAGAAGGAGGGCCACGAACTATGAATGGAAAGTAAATCTAAATCTAAATACCATTCTGAGAGTAAATCACCCTCACCATCTCCCCCGACTTCTCCATCGCACTCAGAAATTTTAAATCTAGAGCCAGAAGTCGAAAGAAGAACAGACACTGCTACAAACCCTGAGTTTTCAGAAGAATATGCTATTGAACCTCCTGAAGTTGAATCTTTTATTCATAAAATTCAGCGATTTTCAATATCACCTCAAAGATCTGATAAATCTCAAGGCAGTGTGACTTCACAATATAACCCTGCTCATCCTCTTACCAGATTACAGAGTGAGAAGCTTGGCATTCAGCCAACTGAATTACCTTTACCTACAAGGAAAAGAGCAAGGAAATCACCTAAAGGGTCTGATAGTGAGACTCTTTCATCATCATCATCCATCTCAACCTCTTCACCACGAAGTCAACTATCCACCCCTCCACTTCAGACCATTGTCCCTCACTCCACTAGAACTTCCACATCACCTTCTCAATCATCTATAATTGTAATATCTTCATCTTCCCAATCACAGACATCATCTTCTACACTTTCCTCTATTAGTAGTTCAGCGATGGCCCAAATGCCATGGAATAATCCAGGGGCAGTCTTAATGCCTGCACCCTTGAGTCAATTACTAGCCCATCCTGAAAAATGGCTGCCTAAGTTTAACCCTGAAACAAGCATGCTAGCAGAAGAACACATAAACAATTTTATGTTGTCCATAAATATCAATGGAGTTATTAATGAAGATGTTGTTGTCCGACTTTTCCCTTATACTCTACAAGGAGCAGCTGGATCATGGTATTTCTCATTACCATCTGGATCCATCACTAGTTGGGATATCTTTCAAGATCAATTTTTGACTAAATTTGGTGAT
This sequence comes from Pinus albicaulis, assembly GCA_034641835.2. Classification (NCBI taxonomy): domain Eukaryota; kingdom Viridiplantae; phylum Streptophyta; class Pinopsida; order Pinales; family Pinaceae; genus Pinus; species Pinus albicaulis. The sequence continues at coordinate 10,662 of JAXQQM020059345.1, read as the reverse complement.
GACAGGTCTACACCGACATTGATCAATGATCTGTCTAATCTTAGAGCTGATTCAAAAGAACTTGTCAAGGATTTTAATTCATGTTTCAATAAATTGTTAAACAAAATTCCTACTGCTTCCAAGCCTAGCGAAGAAGTGCGAAGTGAATGGTACATTTCTGCTTTACCATCAAACATAGCAATCTTTGTTGATAGGGCTAACAAAAAAACTTTAGCAGAAAACATGAAGGAGGCAATAGCGGTAGAGAAACGTATCATTACTCTAGATAAGAAAAATGCAATAGAAGAACAAAAATCCAAGAAGGTTACATTTAAGGAAGACCCCAAGAAAAAACAATCAAAAGATCCATTTGATTTAGAAGGATTGCAGAAATTTTTGAAAACCATGTCTAACGAAATGGTTGACATTAAGAAACAAGTGGCAGAAACATCTTCTAAAAAGTCTTTCAAGCCTTTTAGAAGAAATCCTTCAACTGATCCAAAGCCACCAAATGCTATAACTAATGCTGCAGAAGAAGAAGAAGAAGAAACTACTACTGAAGAAACTATTGATGAAGAAGAAGTCGTAGAAGTACAAGGTATGTGGGATTTCATCCTTCCAGATGAGGAAGATCAAGAAGCATCCCCAGTTAGCACTCGAAGTAGAAATCAACTTGATCCTCCTCAACCTACTCCTAAGTCAAAGAGCGCAAGCTCATTGACTAAGGATAAAGTTGCACCCAAGAAAACGACATCTAAAGCAATTCAAACTAGCCCAGTCCAGACAGATTCATCAACTCCAGCAAGAATACTCATTATTCCAGATGAAATGGAGTATAATATCATAGAAGACATGAGAATACTAGGGCTAACATCACTTTTTATGAATTGAGCAAGTTAAAACACCAACAAAAGGTACTTTTGAAAGAATTACATGCTGTACCAGAAAAACCTTTGCCTGATCCTGTGATTTCTCAAGCTTCAAACGAAATGGGAAGACCTCCAGCTAATGCGATTAGTAAAGTTGATCTAGAAAATATCGCTTTAATTGGAGGAAGGTCGAGATCTCATACTCCTCCATTTCTTCTTACTTATGAAGTTTTCAATAAAAATTTGCATAATTGTTTAGTGGATTCTGGAGCTTCATCTAATATTCTACCAAAATCAATATGTGCAAAGCTAAACATTCAACCACAAAAATCTGTTGTGCACATAGTCTAGCAAGATCGATCGCAAGTTGAAGTAATTGGCGAATTAAATCAGGTTACCATAAGATTGTCATCAAATCCAAAGGTATGTCAAGTCATTGATATTTTAGTTGCAGATATTCCAGAATTTTATGGCTTAATTCTTAGCAGAGATTGGTCAGAAAAACTTCATGGATATTTCGCAACTGATTGGTCGCATATGTGGCTTCCTTATAATGGTAAACCAAATCAGATAAAGGTTGAACGAGAAAAACATCAGAAATACATAGTAACAGAATTGGAAGGAGAGAATGAACCAGTTGCATACAACAGTAATATCATTGGAAATTATTCAGTTGATTCTTTCTTAGGAAATTTCAATGCTCATACTTCACCTTATTTAGAACATTCTGTTTTATCCCAAATAGAAAATTTTTCTCAAACAGATAGTTCTAAATGTATTAATTTTGTAGATACTCCTGTAAATAAATCTTTATTTTGGAAATTATTTTTTGATGGTTCTAAGTCTAATGAAGGAGCAGGAGAAGGATGCGTTTTGGTTAGTCCAGAGGGAAACAAAATTATGTTAACTTGTAGACTTGAGTTTGATTGCACTAATAACACCGCAGAATACGAGGCTTTAGTCCAAGGATTATACAAAGCAATCGGATTAGACATCAAATATCTACAAGTTTTCGGAGATTCGGAAATTGTAATTAAACAGGTACGCAATACTATACATTGTTTATCAGGTCATTTAAAGCATTATCAATCTTTAGTCCAAGATCTGACTGAACATTTTATATCATTTAATATTTCATCAATTCCCAGAATTCAGAATGCTAGTTCAGACCTCCTAGCTAATGTAGCTTCCAAGCTCATTCCTGCAGAAGACTTTAGTCCTGATCGATTTTCAATCGAATTAATATTTAGACCCTCGATTCCTGATAACGTTACCAATTGGAGGATTTTCAATGATGATCCTGATATTGTAAATTTTCTCACATCTGAAGGATCTTACACCAATCAGATAATTGATGAAGACCAACATGACAGACAATTGCTTCAAGATAGCACCAATAATGCTATGCCAAAGTCAGTAGTCAAGTTAGAAGACCTTTATGATTTAAAAGATCAATTTAAAAGATCTACCAATTCAAAACTGCAAAGTTCAACTTTGAATTATGAATTAGTAAATCTAGGAACTGATGCCAAACCACAGAATATCAACCTAGGCCTTGGCCTAGCTCCTGAAGAAAAATTAGCGTATGTTCGTCTTTTGAAACAATATAAAAGTGTCTTTGCTTGGAACTACGATGAACTTAAAACTTATGACACTTCTATCATCCAACATACTATCCCAATGATAAATGATGAAAAACCTGTCCAACAAAAGTTGAGAAAGATCCATCCCAATCTAGAAAATCAAATCAAATCTGAACTCAATAAGTTATTGAAAGCCAAAATTATTTTTCCCGTCCGACATTCTAAATGGGTTTCCAATATGGTTCCTGTTAGAAAGAAGAACGGAGACATTAGAATTTGTATTGACTTTCGAAATCTTAATAAAGCCTGCCAAAAAGATAATTTTCCTTTGCCTCCTATGGAGCAAATATTACAGGCAGTTGCAGGATCAGAACTAATGTCTTTCTTAGATAGTTTCTATGGTTACAACCAAGTGTTATTCCATCCTGATGATCAATTGAAAACTACATTCAGAACCAAATGGGGCACTTATGCATATCAAAATATGCCTTTTGGTCTGATCAATGCTGGTGCCACATTTCAGAGAGCCATGGATATTGCTTTCAAGGGATTAGTTAACAAATCAGTGGTAATTTACTTGGATGATATAACTGTATATTCCAAAAAACGAAGCAATCATCTTAGAGATTTGAAACAGATCTTCCAACATTGTCAAAGGTATGGAATTTCACTTAATCCGAAAAAATATTTTTTTGCTTAAGTGAAGGAAAACTTCTTGGATTCATAGTATCAAAATCTGGAATTCATATTGATCCTGATAGAATCAAAGAAATTTCTGAAATACCATTACCTCACAACAAGAAAGCTATGCAATCTTTTCTTGGCCAGATTAATTTTGTAAAGAGATTTGTGCCAGATTTTTCGAGAATTGTATCTCCTTTGCAAGCAATGATTAAAAAGAATTCAAATTTCAAATGGGGCAAAGATGAATATGAGGCATTCAATCTGATCAAACAAGCAATTATTAATGCTCCATCTTTAGCAACTCCAAATTTTTCCGATCCTTTTATTTTGTATACATTTGCCTCTGATAAATCTTATGCTGCAATACTCACTCAAGCAAATCAAGACAAAGCAGAAGCCCCAATTTCTTTTTTCAGTTCAAATTTACAGGGGGCTGAGTTGAATTATTCAGATGTGGAAAAACAAGCTTATGCTGTTTTCAAAGAAATTAAATATTTCAGACCCTTTCTACTTAAAACCCATACAAAAATCATAGTGTCGTTTCCAGCGGTAAGAAATCTTTTAGTCCAAAAAGATTTGGGTGAGAAAAGAGCCAATTGGGTTACTGCCTTACAAGAATATGATGTTGAAATCAAACCGGCAAGTATTGTAAGAGGTCAAGGTTTTTGCAAAATACTAGCTGGAGCATCGCTTATTTCTGAAAAACCATCTGAAGAAATACAAACATATGAGGTAAGCCTAAACGATGTTGAATCATTATATGTTGATATCATATTTTATCTGAAGAATGGATATGCTCCTCCAAATCTCGATCACACCAAGAAAAGAGCTCTAAGGTTGAAGGCTAAACAATATCAGCTTGTGAATGATGTTATTTTTAAGATGAATTATGATTTTGTTCTTCTAAGATGTCTGGAGAAATCTGAAGTTGAAAAAGACTTGCAGGAACTTCATGATGGGCCAGCAGGTGGACATTATGCTTGAGATGCTACTGCACATAAGATCCTCTGTGCAGGCTATTACTGGCCCACACTATTTAAAGATTCACATAACTATGCAAGGAAATGTCAAATTTGTCAAACTGCAGCTGGAAGACAAAAGAAACCATCATTACCATTACAACCAGTCAACATTGAGCAACCTTTTGATCAATGGGGATTGGACATAATAGGTGAGATCGTTCCTCACTCTTCTAAACAACATAGGTATATCATTACAACAACTGATTATTTTACGAAATGGGTAGAAGCAGTCCCTCTCAAGACTGCTAATGCTAAACATATCATTGAATTTATAGATCAGTTCATAATCACCAGGTTTGGTTTACCTTCTACTTTAATGTTTGATAATGCATCATATTTTTCTGGTAATGCTATGACTGAATTTGCACTCAAGAGAGGTTTCAAACTTAAATATTCTGCCAATTATTATCCACAGGGAAATGGGTTAGCTGAATCCACGAATAAAAACTTAATCAGAATCATTAAGTGAACCATTGATCAAAATCATAAAAATTGGCATAAATATTTAATATATGCTTTATGGGCAGATCGAATAACGCAGAAGGCTTCTATTGGCACTTCTCCCTTTAATTTAGTTTATGGGAGAGAAGTGGTTCTTCCAACTCATCTAGCGATTCCTTCTCTAGCCTTAGTCCAATATATTGATGAAGTACCAAATTCTTCTTTACAATTAAGGCAGATGGAAATAATTAAGTTAGAAGCACAACGAGAAAAAGCCAAAGTAACTCATGCTCATCATCAAGCATTAGTGAAAGCTTCTTTTGATTCAAACATGATAACCAAAAAGGATTTTCAGATAGGAGATCTAGTTTTAAAATGGGACAAGGCTCATGAAGAAAAAGGAAAACATACGAAATTTCAACGAATGTGGCTTGGTCATTTTCAAATTGTAGAGATCATAGGTCCATCTACTTTCATGTTACAGGATTTAACAGGGAAAAGAGAATCTTTACCTGTTAATGGACAGATCCTTAAAAAATATTTTCCATAGGAGATCATTCTTCTATTTTGTAGATTAGTTTTCTTTATTTATAATAAAACCAGTTGTTAACGGTTACATTTGGAATTCATGAAAAAGATACAAGTTCTATTTTTAGATTTTATTTCTTCACTTATATAAATAGAATTCTTTTTAGAATATTGATCATTATTATTCAAAGATACAGTTAAAAGCTTTAGTCTAGAAATGATACTAGTTTCAACTTTGAAAATTTTGATGAAAAGCAACTTCTAGCAGGAAGATGTTTTATATCAGTTCAATGAAAGGTATCTATAACAAAATGAAGATTCTCTGTAGAAAAGTTCTCTTCAAAAAACTCTATCATTGTCGTCCAGAACTATCTTAAGGAAACAATGACTTCCTCCCCACTTAGAAAATTACAATGTTTAGGGAATAATCCAATGATACACTTTAACTTAAAGAGTAAGAGGTCTCATCACGAGCCGACTTATCATGATCATAGATATTATAGCTTGCTGACTTTGCCAATACTACATACCACAACAGGGCAATGACTCAAGATTGTTGCAATCAAAAGACAAGGGGTCTCATCATGAGCCAGCTTGTTCAGCAAAGTTATAAATCAAGTGAATGGCACTGTCATAAATTGGCTACCAAACCAAGACATTGTTCTTTAAGGATAAAAAAGAAAATAAAAAGCAATAAGTGTGAATATGGATTTCTCTTTGAAAATTGTATATTTCTCTAAGTAGGACACAGGATCATTGCTGGGTAACAGGTAACCCTGTCGAGGCTATAGACGCTTGCTGGCAGCAGTGGCTCTACCTACGACAAATGAGCATATTTAAAACTGATTTACAGAGAAGCCTTTTGTTTTTATCTTTTTAAACCAAGTAATGACTGATGTAGATACAAGGACTAGCTTGAGGAAGTGAATAGTCAAAGTTGATCATAGAAGAAATGAAATATCATTCATAGATTAAAGCATAATATACTTTGTCTTTTTATAATAAAGTTTGATTTTCTGGAAAATTTTCTGTTTTGAAAAAGTTTAAAAAATCCAAAAGAAAAGTAGAGATAACTGGTTCTTCCAAGTGAATCATCAATTTTTGTGGCCAACAACAACCCCCCTTTTTATTTAGTATTAGTAATAATACTAAATAAATGGGGACCCTTAGTTTAAAAATCCAAAAAATTTATTGGTGTTTGTTTTCATTTTCAATAAAAACTACTATCATTAACTTAAGAAAATTCTTTGAATAAATCTTTAAATAAACTTAAGTTTATGATAGACTAGAATAAAATCTCTCTTTGAAGGAAATATCGCATTCATCGCAAAAAAGTAGAATATATCTTGAGCAAAGCAGAATCTTCGAAATTGCGATAGCGCGATCCAATGACATCGCACTAAAATATTTATCGCAAATCGCATATCGCAGAAAACATATTAACGGATATTTTTCACATGACACATTTTGCGATATTGTGATTTCGCGATACTGCGATTTCGTGATGTTACGAGATTGCGATTTCAGAAAGTGGCGATTTGTGATATGGCGATGACGCGGATTTTCTGATTTTCGATTTGAGATATTACGATTTTGCGATATTGCAAAGCAAATCGCAGATCGCAAGATTGCACATTCTAAAAGCTCGTTGTACGAAGAAAATCTTTCCATAAATCGATATCCCTTATGCACTTTGATGTCAAATTAATGAATGGATTGTCAATTATTAATGAAAAGGATTTTGTTTTGATTGAAAGGTTATTTCACGTTAAAATAATATATTTCATATGCCTTCAGCATTTAAAACTATCCCGTCACCTTTCTCATATCATTATTCTCACTTAATTCGTGAAAACTGCAGGCGCGAAGAACAAGAGACTATACAAAGCAATATTTAGAGTATTATGGGAAAGAAAGAGAAAGCTTCGAGTTCTGAAAGCAAAGAGATGGCATCCTTGTACGCAGACACTGCTTACAACAAGGACGCTAGTATCACCACTTGGGAGGGTATTTTTAGTTTGCTTGAAGAAGAGAACCCAAGGGTAATGGATGTTTCAGTTACCGCTGGCTCAAGTAATTCTTCTAAAGCATCTCTTACAGAACTGGCTTGTTCATTTTTACACCGGATAGCAGCAAGACCAAGAATTCTTCCATATACAGACATGGTAAAATGGGTGCTGGATAGCACTAATATCACAGACAGATAGTTCAAAACTCAAGGTCAAGAGCTCATCGGGTCATTCACTCCAGAATATTTGAGGCTTATGTATCATTTGCCGGAGCCTCAGGAAACTTACAACAAACAATTTATGGAGAAATTTGCCAAGGAAAATGCCAATTTGGCGGAATGCACCAAGGAATGGTCTAGAAGAGATGAACCATTGAAGAAAGATAAACATGGTATGTACAGTACTGGCTCACTCACTTCTCCATATTGTTTTGCTGCTGCTATGCTATGTAGGCTTTTTGGAAAGCCTGACATTAATAATATTTTGCCTGAATGGCTTCCCTTATTAAATACTGTTGTCAACGCTACCATTGTAGATTGGGCTAAAATATTGTCTGATAATTTACCCATGGCTATTTTCAATTATCGGTCTAAACATACTGTCTCTCAGAGGATTTATCCTCCTTTTTATCTATCTGCCTATGTTATGGATTCAATCTGCTTTGTTTCTAAGTTCCCTTTAATGGGTTGGCAATGGAAAATTCAGGATCCCCTGCCCATCCATGTTTATCACAAAGAATTGTGGGAGTCAAAATTCATTCCTCATTTTTACAAGATTTGCCATGGCATAATGTTGCCACTGTATAGAGTGTTGTATAATAAGGATGCTCCAAGGTTGTCTCCCAAGGCATAGACACCTTAAAGAATTGCAAATAGAGGGGAAACAAACCGAGGAAAAGGAAAAACTAATTCAAGGATTAATAACAACAAATTGGGACTTACCGAAGACATATCTAGTAAAACCACACAGTCAATGCAGTGCTCTTAACTACATCATTAATTCTGATGAGAAGATCACGCCAACACTTTCTGATTCCGTTTTTTCAGGACAATTAGAATTTGAATTCGGCCAGCCTCCTCTTCTCAAATCAATGCTAGATGCTTGCAAATTCAAAGACTAGAGTCATAAGTAGTTAGTTGTTAATTTTAATTTTAGATTTAGTGTTAGTTTTACTTATTTTCTGCCTAGAAAAAGGACGGTCATTTAAACCGAATCCTAAATTTTTGTAATAAACTATAATTAGATTTAGTTAGTAGTATTTAAACCCTTCTCATGCATTTAGAGAAGGGTCCCGAAATTTGTCAAAAACTTATCCTCAGAACATGCACTTCTGCACCCTTAGAGGAGGTTTTGATGAATGAATGGAACAAGATTTATTGATATCTGTGTCTAGTATCTGCTACTGATGTTTCATTTATGTACTCTTAGTAGATGTTGGATTTAGAAGATATAAGTCATTATTACTTCTAGCTCCTTAGTAGAACCAGTTATAAATGGTACTTTTATCTCTTAACTATTATGCTTCTGTGTTAAAAGTGATATTTATGTTCAGTTATTTATATATTGATGCGTGAATGTTTAAGTTATCATTTGGCACTTTTGTACGGTGATAGCCATTTATTTATGCTTAATGTATGAATAGCTTATTATGCGATATGTTTTCCACAACTGTTTCATCTAACTTTTTATATGAAGTGGTTCATCTTTATTGAATTCTTTTCTTATAGCAGTTGAATGATCTTTATTATCAATTGTTATTCTAAATCATTTTAGATCGCATAAACAAGATTTTATCCCGGGTTTAGTTTAGAATTAGATATTTTTGTTTAAATTAGAATACAATTTGCATATGATTAGATTAGAAATATAATAAAAGCATTTCACTTGGGAACCTTTTTAGAAAGGAAATATCTATTCTCAACACACACACAAAAATTGGGAAACTGGTCCCATTATCCCCAGTCGGACCCACTACACCAAACGGAAAAGGAGCTGCTAACCAAGGTCCGGACCGGGTGGGTATCCCCCTTGTTGTAGACCCAATTTTCGGGGCTTCAATGTGAGACCCCAAATTCAAATCATGGCAACGAAAGAGTAGTTTTCTCTTTTGAGAGAATAGGAGTTATCGAGGAACATGGTTTCTGGGTTTAAATCCTGACCAAGAAATGATGTATTATTGACTCTAGGAGACCTGGGTTCGAATCTCGACAATGAAAGAGTAGTTTTCTCTTTTGAGAGAATAGGTGTTATCACGAAACATGGTTTAATGGGTGCCTTGGTTTTCACCCAGGTGACCCAGGTTCAAATCCCGACGACAGAATAGTAGTTTCCTATTTTGAGGAATAGGAGTTATTGAGGAACATGGTTTAATGGGCGTAACATTTTATTGTTCTTGATGTAAGTTTGATTTGAAGAAATGTGTTCTTGATGTAAGTTTGATTTGAAGAAATGTTGTATTATTGACTCTTCATTTAATAAGAAAAAATGATGTATTATTGAGACTTTATTCAATAAGAAGACTACCGTACTTGGTTGGCGATCATTATTTTCCAAGCTATAAGTTATTTAATGCGGTTGGGGAGTATATGCCCATCGTTAGATTTAAACAAATTTAAACATAAAGGTGGGCATATACTTCCCACCCGCATTAAATAGCCTATCTAACTTGGGAAATGGTTATTTAATGCGGTTGGACAGTATATGCCCACCGTTATATTTAAAAATATTTAAATATAATGGTGGGCATATAGGCATATACTGTCCACTCGCATTAAATAGCCTATATAGCTTGGGAAATGACTATTTAATGTGGTTGGGTAGTATATGCCCACCGTTAGATTTAAACAAATTTAAATATAATGGTGGGCATATACTGCCCAACTGCATTAAATAGCCTATATAGCCTGAGAAATATGTGTTGCCACCGTACTGTATTTGCTTGATTTGAAGAAATGATGTATTATTGATTGTTCATTTAATAAGAATAATATCATACTTTATTTAATTCTTCTTTCATATTATGGGCATTCGTTCTTTATTTATTTGTTGCATGTCAACGAGATTCCATGACATCATCTTATTAGTGTTTATGGGATAGGTGATATAGCCTCTAGAAATGGTGTAATAGATGGTAATTTTAAAACATCTTTAATGGGTGCAACCCTACATGTGTTTAGAGGGTTTAATGGGCGCAACCTTCTATTGTCCTTGATAAGCTTGGATTTCATTGTTATAATTTTTTTTACTGTTTTGCGTCATGTTTGTGGGTTGTCTTCGCTAAAGGGGAAAGGTTGGGTGCTGAGAACTATTCACTTCTCTTGATCTTGTGGGAAATCAAATTTGAAGAAATGGTGTTTTATTGACTCTTCACTCAATAAGAAGACTACCGTAATTTATTTAATTCTTTAATATTATGGGCATTCCTTTATTTATTTGTTGTATGTCAATGAGATTGCATGACATCATCTTATTAATGTTTTAGGCATGTGATAGCCTCTAGAAATGGTGTAATAGATGGTAATTGTAAAACATCTACGTGTTATCTCCT